>CM055278.1:4415607-4480337 GCA_029237695.1 Conchocele bisecta | reverse complement strand
TTGCCAAGTACTATACTGTGCACAACACAACTGCATCTGAGGGGGCCCTTAATACGGAGCCCCGCAGGGGACATGGATTTTTTTTTTATTAATTCGTTCCCATGAAATAACAATTCGTTCCCACGAAATAACAATTCGTTACCTCAATTTAACAATTTGTTCCCACGGGAACGAATTGTTAATTTGTGGGAACAAATTGTTATATCGTGGGAACAAATTGTTAATTCAAAGGAACGAATTGTCATTTTGTGGGAAAAAAAGGTACCTTTCACCTGTTCCAAGTGTTCATGCTAAAATTTCTAAGAACATGAACACAGGTAAATGTTATAACAATACATAAAACAAGAAACGAGGCAAAGCCACGAAGGCCAGGTTTTTTCCAAGCATGGACACGTGGATAACATAATTATACCCACTTTTTGTAGACTAGATGGCCGTGGCCTGCATGTCGCGCCTTGGGGCGAGGCATGGACACTAAAAAAATAGATATAGTAGATGGAAAAACTTTAAGGAAAAAACTTTAACCGGACACACGGATGTACGGACGTACAGACGGACGGACGGACGTATGCCAAAATGCCGACGATATCGCGCTTTCCGAAAGCGGGTGCGAAAATGATGATAAACACCCATGTGAAGTATCAAGGTAATGGGTGAAGCAGTTGCAGAGATATAGTACACGAAAAAACTTTAACAAATAAATTCAAAGTAATTTGACCTTGACATTGCGCACAGGGGCCGCACGGTTGGGAGTTAGAGTGAAAATATGGATGATGATAAACACCCATGTGAAGTTTCAAGGTAATGGGCAAAGCAGTTGCAGAGATATAATATAACAAAAAAGTTTTAACCAAAAAATTTAACCAGACGTACGTTAAAAAGTTAATGTTGAAAATGGCTAAGTCAATTACGTAGAAATAATAGGTGAAGGTAAAAAAATGGTCACATGTTGGATAGTTGTATGTGGTAGGCACCCCTTGGTTATGAAGCTGTGAAAGTTTGGTGGTCCTAGGTGGTACAGTACCAAAGAAATGGACTTAAACACGAAAACTGCGAAAACTTAACATTGAAAATGGCTAAGTTGATTGCGCGGAAAAAATGGGTCAAGTTAAAAAAAAAGTAACATGTTGGATAGTGATATGTGGTGGGCACCCCTTGATTATGAATCTGTGAAAGTTTGGTGGTCCTAGGTGGTACAGTACCAAAGAAATGGACTTAAACACGAAAACTTAACATTGAAAACGCGAAAAATTAACATTGAAAATGGCTAAGTCGATTGCGCGGAAAAAATGGGTCAAGTTAAAAAAAAAGTAACATGTTGGAGTAACATGTTGGATAGTGATATGTGGTGGGCACCCCTTGATTATGAAGCTGTGAAAGTTTGGTGGTCCTAGGTGGTACAGTAACAAAGAAATGGACTCAAACACGAAAACTTAACATTGATTGTGGACGCCGCCCGCCCGCCCGGCTTTCGCCAATCCAATAGCCTGGATTACCTGGCTAATAATATCACTGTTAAATGCAGGAATATTCCGGGGAAATATAGACTAGAATAATAAAGTAGCAGATTGAAAATCAAACATTGCCTGCGCGATGTTTAATCCAATTCTGCCCTGCTGTTAGAAAGTTATTGCAAGAAAGGAAAATATATTTTGAACAAGAAATGGCATCGTTATACAAAGCTTATCCCTTGCTGGCAGCCTTGATAATAATAATAACAAAATAAATGTGGCCTGTCGGCATACGAATGCCCCCAGTGGCAGATTGGGGAAACTGGCAAAGTTAATTAACCAAAGTGATAAATGTAGTTATGACATAATTGAGAAACTCCGGCGAACTTCTTAATGTGCCGGACACATGGACGGACGGACGGACGGACACAGTCCAAACACCATATGCCTCCGGCTCTATCGAGACCGGAGGCATAAAAACAAAAAATACACAAGTCCTCAGTGACCTTGACCTCGAGTTGTCCAACGTGGGTCGTACTGGTAGACTTGATAATGAAAAAAAGAGAAAAAACATTTTTGCCGTCCAAGTTTGCCTTACATACACGGTGAACACACATCCTCAGTGACCTTCGGCGGTCGGATGTGGGTCGTATGCAAAACAAAGCACCATCCGTAGACACACATTGTGGCCAAATATTATCAAAATTGGTGAAGTTGTTGAAAAAGGAAAGGTGTTATTAACCTACGTACGCAAATACATGGACTAACGCTATATCCCCTCTTGCCTATTGCATAACCAGGTTACGAAACCACGTGATCCCACACCCTGCTGTAGCAAGGCTGAAGAGTTAGAAAGTTATTGCACAAAAGAAAAATATATTGTGAATAACTGATATAAATTACGTCACTAGGTTCCGAAACCACGTGATCCCACACCTTGCTATAGCAAGGCTGAAGAGTTTGAACGTTCTTTCCGTAAATGAACACCTACTACGAAATCGCTAGGTTCCCAAATGTCACTACCTGCTATAGCATATATGAGTGTATCAGATGGTTATAAATATTGTCCATTTCATCTGGCAACCCGTTGTGGCGCTAAAATCACTCTCACAGCATTTGATTTTAAAACTTTCTAAGAAAATACTCCCTTTTCCCGCTCAAAATCAGGAAGTCTGATTGGTCGTGACAGCTGTCATGGTCAATCAAACTGCCTGATTTCGAGAACAAATTTCGCAAACATACTCTGGAAATCTTATCAGTGGTGGGAATAGTTCCAAATGCCAAACCCTGAAAATCACTAAACAAACATATTTTTGCACCCACAAATGAGTAAAAACGTGCTTCCCATGTTGAAAAAGTATTTTTCTCCAATAATCAGGAACCTCAAATCCTGATTTCAGGATATATCCTGAAAATTCCCACCCCTGATATATAATCCCAAGCCCTGCTATTCATCCCGTGAAAATGAAACCAGGTTTTGATCATTGCACAAGATCCACCGACCGGAACGTCTTGGAATGCTAACTTTGGCACTTGTGGTGATTCCCTCCCTTCTGCTAGTTCACTAAAGCATTCCTGGAAACAAAAATATGAAAATGACATGAATGGGTTTGACGTCCCAGCAACAGCTAAGGTAATATGGGGACGGGACCACAGTTTAAAGTCTCATCTGACAGACCAGTGGGATGGAAATACTAAGTACAGTCGTTTCTGTCAAAATGTTCCGGGTTTATACGTGTACAAAGTATTGTGCGTTGCGTATCCGTGGAGTTTCCGTTAGTTGCGTTTCAAACCGTGTGTCGTCTACGTGTAATACGTTTTCGGCCATGCGTTGCGTTTCCCCATTTTTGCGCATGCGGGAAAGTCGAAAACAAACCGTGTTCAACGCATTGAGTTGCAAAAGCGTGTAATCCGTGTACAACGGTTGTAAACGTATACAATGGTTGTAAACAATGCATTGAGTTTCAAAAGCGTGTAATCCGTGTACAACGGTTGTAAACGTATACAACGGTTGTAAACGTATACAACGCTAAGGTAAACCGTTTAAACGATTTAACGCTTTCTTTGACGAACAGTTACACGCTTCTACATGTACACAGCACCGTACAGATGAAACCGTGTTATACGTATAACACGTTTCCACGGGTTTTAACGCATTACACATTTTCGTATGCCAACCTTGTATCGCGTAGAATGCGCATGCTCAGATTGTTCTTCGTGTGTGTGTATAAACTTCTAGACTCAGCAGGGCTTCTAAAATTTTCAGTTTTCCGGTTCTGGACCGATTTTTGAACTCTCAGACCGATTGAGATTTGAAAACTAGTCTTAAAAATCGGTCCGAGAAAAATTGCCAGTCGGCTGCTATTTCTCTATAAACCTTGTAAATTTACCGGTTTTGACCACCAAGTAATTTATGACACATATCCGCGGGCCATATCCGTGTTAAACCAGTGTGCAACTCGCTGTGTATTCAGTTTCTCCAAATATAGATTTTTCTTAACACACGCGTGGGACAGGTGTATAGCGGATTAGTGACTGAAACAGACTGGCTTCAGCGTAACGATACGAGAGTTCCTAGACTCGCCATTTCTGATGATGTTAAAATAAAATAAAGAAACCATGCACTGTGTTTATCTGTGTTCGTAATATTTAACCCCAAGTAACTGACACAGACTATCGGCCCGGGCTATTCCATATTAAGTTAGGAACTGTTACATTACGCTGTATTGGGGGTCATTTTTGTGTATATAAAATGTACATGTACGTAGGAATGCCGCAGATCCTGATGAGCCGGCTCACGTGATCTACAATTCACAAACATTTTGAAAAACGACAAGGTACATCTGTCGTGTTAAAAGCGTGACTCATTAGGCATCAGGGATTAGGGATCAATTGAAGTGCTAAATCACACCGCCGATGTACTTTGAACTCGATCTGAGGGTATGTATTCGCGATATTTTAAAAGGGACGAAACAAGGACGCCTCGAAGCGATCGGGGCCGAACAGGTATTCGCGTTAAAACGTGTAATCGTTGTACACGTTTCAATGCTTTCATATAGCTACACGCTTCCAGGTAAAGCGTTGTACACGTTTCAACTCTTTCACCTCGCTACATATGTATACACCAAAGCGTGTTATACGCCTTGAAGCTAAACGTATTACACGCTTTACAACTAAACGGTTTGACAATGTGTATTACACGTGTACGAACCGTATTATATGTTTAAACAACGTATACAACGCTTTTAAACCAAACGATTACACGTGTATGAACCGTATTATACGTTTAAACAACGTATACAACGCTTTTAAACTAAACGGTTTGACAATGTGTATTACACGTGTACGAACCGTATTATATGTTTAAACAACGTATACAACGCTACAGTAAACCGTTGCGTTCGCGTTCGCGTTGAGTTTGCAAGTGTTGTCTACGGTGGAACAAAAACGGAGACAGCACTGTAATTTGTTCACTTACGGTATCTAGCTAAGTATACTTTGAGGGAGCAATCATTTATATTTCCCGAAATGCATTATTTTATATAGAATTAACAACTGTATATATTTGACGATTGAATTTATTACATTATCACAGCCATTTTTTTAATGTAATAAATTCATTATAATAACAAGAAACGAGGCAAAGCCACGAAGGCCAGGTTTTTTCCAAGCATAGACACTTGGATAACATAATTATACCCACTTTTTGAGACTAGATGGCCGTGGCATGCATGTCGCGCCTTGGGGCGAGGCATGGACACTAAAAAAATAGATATAGTAGATGGAAAAACTTTAACCAAAAAACTTTAACCGGACACACGGACGTACGGACGGACGTATGCCAAAATGCCGACGATATCACGCTTTCCGCAAGCGGGCGCGACAATGATGATAAACACCCATGTGAAGTATCAAGGTAATGGGTGAAGCAGTTGCAGAGATATTGTACACAAAAAAAACTTTAACAAAAAAATTCAAAGTAATTTGACCTTGACATTGGGCACAGGGACGCACGGTTGGGGGGTAGAATGAAAATATGGATGATGATAAATACCCATGTGAAGTTTCAAGGTAATGGGCGAAGCAGAGATATAGTATAACGAAAAACTTTTAACCAACTAGAAATGTGGCCTGTCGGCACACGAATGCCCCAGCTGGCAGCCAAAGAAAACGAGGCATATTTGATTATAAGCCATTTACCCGAGCGTTAAGGTTTTGAACGCACCTTGACCCTGGGCTTAGTGGGGGCGGGATGTGTCACAGTGCGGTAGAGGACCATCCAAGCAAGGAAACACAAATTATAAGCCATTTAACTGAATGTTAAGGTTTCAAACGCACCAAGTCTGTGACCTTGACCCTGTGCTTAGCGGGGGCAGGACGAATGTGGATTTGTCACAGGGCGGTAGAGGACCATTGGAGCAAATGCGTGTGTGAAAGTTAGTGTAGGATTGAGAAACGCGCACGTAGATTTGTCCCAAAGTGGCAAGTAAACAATTAAAGTGGAAAAGGTGAAGGTCGAAGTAATGGGTGGTGGAGTGTGTAGGGCATGTTCATATGTATCATGTGTATAAATATTTAAGCGATTGGCAAAAGTATTGAGAAGTTATTATAGGATTGAGAAACGTGCACGTAGATTTGTCCCAAAGTGCCAAGCAAACATTTAAAGTGGAAAAGGTCAAGGCCAAAGGTCAAGGTCGAAGTACTGGGTGGTGGAGTGTGTGTGGGCATGTTCATATGTATCATGTGTATAAATATTTAAGCGATTGGTAAAAGTATTTAGAAGTTAGTGTAGGATTGAGAAACGTGCACGTAGATTTGTCCCAAAGTGCCAAGCAAACATTTAAAGTGGAAAAGGTCAAGGCCAAAGGTCAAGGTCGAAGTACTGGGGGGTGGAGTGTGTAAGGCATGTTCATATGTATCACGTGTATAAATATTGACATAATATGTGAAGCCATGTAGAAGTTACTAAAGAATATGGTAATATTGGGACGTACGGACGGACGGATGGGACGGATGTACGGACGGACGGATGGATGGGACGGACGTACGGACGGACGCCGGTAACACTATATGTCCCCGTACCTTTCGGTAGCGGGGGCATAAAAATTTAACCAGACGTACGTTAAAAAGTTAACGTTGAAAATGGCTAAGTCAATTACGTAGAAATAATAGGTGAAGGTAAAAAAAAATGGTCACATGTTGGATAGTTGTATGTGGTAAGCACCCCTTGGTTATGAAGCTGTGAAAGTTTGGTGGTCCTAGGTGGTACAGTACCAAAGAAATGGACTTAAACACGAAAACTTAACATTGTAAACGCGAAAACTTAACATTGAAAATGGCTAAGTCGACGGCGCGGAAAAAATGGGTCAAGTTAAAAAAAAGGTAACATGTTGGATAGTGATATGTGGGGTGGGCACCCTTGATTATGAAGCTGTGAAAGTTTGGTGGTCCTAGGTGGTACGGTAACAAAGAAATGGACTCAAACATGAAAACTTAACATTGATTGTGGACGCCGCCCGCCCGCCCCCCCGCCCGGCTTTCGCCAATCCAATAGCCTGGATTTTTGTTAAATTATTATACATTTTATATCAGACATAAATTTCCACACTGATATCAGGGGCGATAACCGTATTTCCTTAAAATGTTAACGGACATTACTATTTATTTTTTCTATTTAGTTTTTGATGTGCAATGACCATACTTTATAATCTGTCGAAAATATTATCTTTTCAAGTGACGCATTTATTTAGAAATAATTAACAAGAATTCCGCCACGGAAGCGGTGTCGCGCCTGCTGAGGCATTTGACCGTGAACATTACAAGTAAATAAATTACCTTGACCTTCAGAATTTGGATGTGGGGGTGTGCATAATGAAGCATCATCCCTAGACAAACATTGATATGAAATATTATCAATGTGGCAAGGGGTTAAAGAGAATGTGAAAAAACAAAACTTTAATCTGGAAGGGGTTAAAGAGATAATGTGAAAAAAAAACATAACTTTAACGATTTCTGTTACAAAACCGGTGAACATTACAAGTAAATAAATGACCTTGACCTTCAGACTTTGGATGTGGGGGTGTGCGTAATGAAGCATCATCCCTAGACAAACATTGATGTGAAATATTATCAATGTCTGGCAAGGGGTTAAAGAGATATTGTGAAAAAACAATAACTTCAACGCATTTCTGTTACAAAACCGGTGAACATTACAAGAAAATAAATAAAAAAAAAAGACCTTGACCTTCAGACTTTGGATGTGGGGGTGTGCGTAATGAAGCATCATCCCTAGACAAACATTGATGTGAAATATTATCAAAGTCTGGCAAGGGGTTAAAGAGATATTGTGAAAAAACAATAACTTCAACGCATTTCTGTTACAAAACCGGTGAACATTACAAGTAAATAAATGACCTTGACCTTGATAATTTGGATGTGGGGGTGTGCGTAATGAAGCATCATTCCTAGACAAACATTGATGTGAAATATTATCAATGTCTGGAAAGGGGTTAAAGAGATATTGTGAAAAAACAATAACTTTAACGCATTTCTGTTACAAAACCGGTGAACATTACAAGGAAATAAATGACCTTGACCTTCAAAATTTGGATGTGGGGGTGTGAGTAATGAAGCATCATCCCTAGACAAACATTGATGTGAAATATTATCAATGTCTGGCAAGGGGTTAAAGAGATATTGTGAAAAAACAATAACACATTTGCCTTACAAAAAAAAGCCGATGACGCGGACGACGCGGACGACGCGGACGACGCGGACGACGCGGACGACGCGGACGACGACGATGGAAAAAGCGCCGACTATAGTCGCACCTCTGCTAAAGCAGGCGCGACAAAAATATATCATGGTTCATTTGCAAATGAAAATAGCCTGATAACACCGCATCACTAAATAAATATTACTAAATGATTATATCCGTCTAGCGGGCACCCGTAATTTTTAGAACTGGTGGAACAGTGACACAATTATACACTTATTTAATTCCTATAAATAACATTTTGTGCTTTCTGAGTGGACATGTACCTTTAATTGACAATGTCTAGCTAAGGTCATATAGAGACGGGGACCAAAGTTTGGAATCTCATCTGACAGAACAGTGGGATGGAAATACTATGTAAGTATTGTTCATGACTAGGGTGAGGATTGAACTCACAACCTCCAGTATTGAAGTCCAATGCCATATCCCCTAGACCACGGCCCATCTCTCCTATATGCATGTATAAGACTTGTCAATATACAACACATACTTTATATCTTCTTCCAACGCCTTCTGTACTTCTTTCTTCCGGTCGCCGGCAGATCTATTCAGCTTGCCTCCCTGGGCTGCGTCCCACAGGTACAGTAAAACGGCCGCGATCAAGGCAACTGTCACAGTAAATCATTTAGTAGTTATATCAGACACGCCATGTGATTTTTTACCTTCGGACATCTGCGTAGTTTCATGAAATACGTGTACAAAATTTACAATATTTTCTATAAATGGGATCAAATGTACATGCGGAATTATATTTTGTCAACTTTTGACTTTATTTATGAAAAATATTGTAAATCTTGTAAAAGTATTTAATAAAATTACGCAGATGTCCGAAGGTACAAACTGACATGGAGTGTCTCGTATTATATTTAATTGCTTCAACGAACATTGTATTCCGAATATTGTTTATACAAAAATTTGGGAAGGGTGACTTTTTTTTTGTTGATGAACTAGAAAAGAAGATAATCTATAACCCGGGGGTCGAATCACAAATCAAAATAAACTTTGCGCATCTGCCTATCATAAGGAGGCTACATCTTGCTTGCATTGTCATGTGGCTTGTATGTTTGTTAATTACTATTGTGCTCAAGAGCCAGCATGGCTTAAGCAATAAACGATTATTCTATTCTATCATAAGGCTACATACAAAGTTTCAGATCTGTAGCTATGAAAGTTTAAAAGTTTTACGAGTTACAAGGCAAATTCTTTTTTTTTTACTAAACAGTTTATTTTCAATTTTTAAATACATCATGTATCATGTACATATTGTATAACAAAACATAGTTGAAATCACATGACATGATACTAGAAAAGAGCATACATAATGTATTTAGAAAGCGAGCTTATTTAAGAAGTTTTTTAAGAAGAGTTATAGGAAAGAGAAAAAGATAAAGGTCTGCCTTCTGTTCTCGTAATTTGTAATACATGTGATTTATAACGTTTATGTCAATAATATAGTTGACATATATTGTTAATAAGCATGTAATTTACAAGGCAAACTTGCCAAATGCTAATTCGAGAAGGGGGAGATAATCGATGACCTGGGGGTCGGATCAAAAATTGAAATATAGAAATCGCTAGTGTAAAAGTATGACTACTCACGGCAGAGACACAAGAGAAAGAACACCTCCAGAAGAAGGTATCCCTGTGTGTCGACGATTTTACCCGCAGCTATCGCGATCACTGCCAGACCAAGATTCTGGATCGCCTGCATTCTGTAACGAGTCATTCAATGGGTTAATTCGAAAGCAGGTGTCGGTTTCACTGAACTTCGTACGACTAAAATGTTCGTAAGTGCAAATTTAGGATCTCCTGAAAATTTCAATTTATGGATTTACATTTATCGAGCATAGGCTGCATGCATAACTTAACATTATGTTTAAACAAATAGGTTTAATTTGAGGCGGGAACATGTAACTATCACTGCTGTGAAGCAGAGATGTGACCAACCATGGCGTGTCGATGGTACTAACGGTACATTCCATAAGACGTCCCGAGTTGTAGTGGTTTAATCGTGAACACCAACAATAGCGGTGTAATGATACTGATAATATTGTAACTACCGACAAAACCATGATCAAAGATGTTGAGCTTCAATCTCACAGACTCTGCCATGCGCGCCACTCTGAATGCTAGGAAAGACTCTCTAGTGCCTACTGTCTGTTCCACGTTTTGCTGCCGACTAACATTTGGCTATTAAACACATTAAATCTAAAAAATATTGAAAAGTAAGTACTTTTTTATCAATAACAAAAAAGTTACCCAAATATTGATTTTATTGTGAAAAAATGATTTTCCTATGGTAATTTAACATGGGGAGTCAATTTCCAAAACCTTTTTGATCCTGAAGGGATGCAGAGCTCAAGATAATGTGCGTATTGGTGTATTTTACACACTTATTTTAGCAGAATACGCATTGAAAATCAAAAGTGGGAGTACAAAAGTACTCGCAGCAATGAGAAAATATGCACTGATTTTCAAATTGAGAAGTGAAAATACTGTAATAAAGTTGAAAATTTAGTTGAGCTGCAAAAAGCTGTTTGCAGCTCAAATAGTCGAGTACCAGTATCTTGAAGTTGAAGGGAGATCGTATTTTAGTCGAGATAGGACTAGGTTCGAGATAGCGATGCAGTGGCATGGTTGATTATTTTCGCCCAAAAAAAATCAAATCGTGTTACCCATCACAAAAAAATTATTACTTAATTTACTGACGTATTTTAATCACCAATTAACTAATGACCAAAAGTAGTAAACTACCCAACATTACAGGTGGCGTCACAACTCTCAGTCAATTGCTTAAATGACCAGCGTGATATGCTTTTAATAATGAACTAGAAAAAGTCAATGGCGCGCCATCGCAATATACCCACTTTCCCCAAATGCTAAGTCCGAAAGGGGGAGGTAATCCATGATGGAGGGTCGGATGAAAAATCCGAATTCACTTTGCGCATCTGCACATGATAACGAAGCTACATACCCAATATCAGGCGTGTAGGTATGAAGGTGAAAAAGTTTTTCAAGTTACAAGAAACGTGACGGACGTACGGACGTATGTACGGACGAACGGACACTCGTGACGAAAACAATATACCCATTTTTTCCCAAAAAAAGTGGGTATAATCATGTCAAACACTCAAACAAATCGAGGTGGACCAATTAAGCAAACAACCCGTGGTAGGTGTGAATTTTTTTGTTTTGTTTGATAATAGGTTTTGAAAATGAGTGTTAACCAAATCGATCTTGGCAGCCAGGCGCTTAGGTGATTTACCCAAGCGCTTATGTGATCGAGATAGCGAAGTGATTTTTATATGGAGGGGAAAGAATGAACAGTCGAGATAGAGAAAATATACGAGATAGGGCATGTTCGAGATAGCCGAGGAAATTTATATTAAACAAATAAGGATATAATTCGGGACTTTAGCGAATCATCGAGATAGGGGATATCATCGAGATACTGATGTTCGAGGTACTGGTGCTCGACTGTATGTGAATTCTTGAATTTGGTTTATCTTTTATCATTTGTTCCCTATTTAATAAGGAGGCAAATCAATATTACATTTGTAAAAATAAAATACGCATTGAATTTAAAATCTGGGGGTATAATACTCTTTAGATACAACACTTATCTGGAGTTCAGCTGATGCACACAGCGGTATTTTTACCTGTGTAAATAAGGTGACGGAACAAGCTGTGGCTAGTGTAAATACCACCACCATCTGTATAGATCACGTCATTCCACTAATTGAATTGGTTCAGAAGTGCTTAATGGACGGAATATTTACATCGAAAAGAATATATTTTCAGTTCTGAAATTAGCATAACCTGACCTGGTGCCAGGTCCATACGACAGCAGTCACTTAGCCCCGTCACCTACAAGTAATAGGATTAGGAATACTCTTAACCAGAAGTGGAAGTTACACAACAACATGGCGGGTTGCCATGTCACACTTACATTCCGTAACACGTGCCAAGCTGGTGGTTTTTGACAACCATGGACGCCATCGGCCAGAGCGCGCTTGCTAAAACGGAGTATGCAAGCCCCATAACAACCTGGTAGGGGAGAAACACATAAATGAATATGTGGCTGTGACTGGAAAATAGGATCTATAGGTTTTGCGACCAGTGTAGATCTAGATCAGACTGTGCATCCGCAGTCTGATCAAGATCTGCACTGTTCGCCATTCCATTAATGAAACACCCGTCATGCTTCTAGCAACATATATCAGGCGACAGCAGGATGGTATCTGATCAGGAGCTACACAGGTTACAAATCCCATAAGCCCAACTTCTCCAGTCACAAATGAAGGTCAGCACCATTTTTCTGCAACAAGGAAACTACCTACCTTAAAGGTACATGCCCATGCAGTAGGCACAAACTGTTCTTTATAGGAATTCAATAAGTGTATAATTGTGTCACTATTCCACCAGTTCTAAAAATTACAAGTGCCCGCTATACAGATATAATCAATTAGTAACATTTATTTTACTGATAGTGACGCGCGGTGGTACCAGGCTATTTTCATATGCAAATGAGGCATGATATTTTTTAATTATTTATGCTAATTAAATGTGTCACCTGAAAAAATAATATTTTCGACAGATTATCAAGTATGATCATTGCACATCAAAAAATAAATACAGAGAATAAATAGTAATGTCCGTTAACATTTTAAGGAAACACAGTTATCGCCCCTGATATCAGTGTAGACATTTACGGCTAATATAAAATGTATAATAATGCCAATCAATACGTGGAATAACGGTGAATGAATGTTTATTTTGCCAGAAAATGTGTCAGATGATGTCTCTGATGTACATGAAGTAACATTTTGTGCCTACTGAGTGGGCAAGTACCTTTAAATATGTTGGAACAAATTATACTTAATCCCGACTTTTACATTTTCGACACATGTATAATATGGAGTAATGAAAGTGAATGACATCGCACCGAAACACGGAAACTATTCGCACTAAATCTGCACATTTTCCATGCACAATAGCCTTCCATCGCGACATATGTAGTTATGAAAGTGAACAACATCGCATCGTGACAAAGAAAATATTCACATTTTACGTGGAGGAGTAGTCTTCATCGTGACTTACCATTGTGAGTTACGACAGTGAACACCATTTCACTGTGCACCGAGAAACTACTACATGTACTATTCACGTTAAATATGTTAAAATTATCTTTTATCCCGACTTACCATTGCGACATAAAAGAGTTACGCAAGTGAACACCATCGCGCCGGGACGCGGAAATTACCCGGTACCGGTATCCACATTAAGCCTGTTGAATTGATTGATTATTGGTGTTTAACGTCCTATCAACAGCTAAGGTCAATTAAGGTCGGGCCAACGGGTTGGACTATCCCATATTTAACCTGTCCATAATGGGCATGATGAGAGAAATTCCCAAAATCAGAACTCAATATTTACAGAAAAATATATATTCAGCACTGAAATTAGAATATCCTGACCTGGTGCCAGGTCCATTCCACAACAGAGTCATTTAGCTCCAACCCCAAAAGTAATATGATCACCACTATTCTTTATTACATTTTAATGGGACATAACAGGATTTCGCTCTCAAGTATCAGAAGGCCAAAAATGTACATGAGGGCCAAACCATGCAAGTCAGAATTCCGATAAGGATAAACCCTGATCGTCAAATTACCCTTTGCGTGCTCCCGACCAACTACCCACACCTGTTGGAGCAATTTATACTTATTCATGACTTACCATTGCGACATAAACTTGGAAAAGTCGTGGGAATACTGGACGAGGCCTTCCGGCCTTCGTCCAGTATTCCCGCAACTTTTCGAAGTTTATTGAGTTACAAAGTGAATACCAGGGCTCCAAGATGAGTTTTCATGGAAAAAAATAAAAATACCCTAGATGTGTGGTCTGTTTATTGTTTTCTGCAGCATGATAAAGCTACCACAAAATTGTTATTGCTTTTTGATACTCGCTACTACTGATTTCAATTGTTTGTTTATTAGTGTTTAACGGCCTATCAACAGCTAAGGTCATGTAAGGCCGGGCAAACGGGTTCGATCCCATTTTAACCTGCTGCATTGGGGGGAAAATCCCAAATCAGAACGGAATATTTACATCGAGAACAAATATATTCAGCCCAGAAATTAGAATAACCTGACCTGGTGCCAGGTCCATACCACACCAAGTCACTTGGCCCCTTCCCCTAAAATAGGATTACGAATATCGTAATACTCACATAAGGGGTATAACCAGATTCAACTGTCACATACAAAATGCCAAAGACGTATGTGAGGGCCAAACCAGGTCTCCAGCCGGGATTCCGGTAAGGATGAACCCCGATCGTTAAATTACCCATCGCGTGCTCCCACCTGCCACCCACCTGATTTCAATTGGGTTTTTGGCAATTTTAATTGGGTATTAAAGCAAATACACAGCTTACCTGGAGCTCTGGAATACCATCGCACCGTGACACAAAAACTATTGACATTAAATCTTCAATACCCTTAATCCTGACTTACCATTGCGAAGTAAGGAGTTACGAAAGTGAACGCCATCGCACCGTGACACGCGATTGTGACGACAATTCCCGTGATTACCCAGAAGATATTCTTCCCCGACTTGTCAATGAGGAAACCAAAAAACGGTGACGCCACAGCAGATATGATGTACACGAGACTGTTCACTATGTTGGCTGCCGATGGATCCAGGCCCCACTTCATCTCAAAGAAAACTCTAAAACGTAAAATTATTATTAAATTCACTTTATTCTGATAAACACCACCAGGGTTCTGCAAATTTTATGAAGAAACTTTTAAGATTATTTACGAAAATATAAATTACTGTTTATTCTATTAGTACCCCATAACAAAATCATTTTAATCCTTAATACGCTGAATTAAATTTTGTCGTCTGCTGGAAATGTTTTATTTTCAATAATCTTTCTTGATAAAAACCTGTTTTGGCAGCGCATGAGAATCGTCTCCACTGGAGACGATTCTCATGTGCTGTCATAACAGGTTTTTTTTGTTAAGAATTAAGGAAAAAATGAAAAACAGCAGACTACAATTTTCGTCTCCCATTTAGCGAGGGTTAAGAGATTTTGATGTTTCAGTTTTACATTACAATGGAAATAACAGATTTTTTCCTGAATATATCGGAAAAAGTGTGTAAATAAAGTGGGCGAGATAACAACAAGAGCTGTAGGAGAACAGCATAGCTCGACTACGAGGGTTGTCGATGTACACATAGCTTGACAAACAAGGTGGCTGCGGCCTGCATAAAAACCTTAACCAAGGTTGACTAAAAACATTAACCAAGGGAAATTAAGTAAGTAATTCAAGGTTAAATGTAGGTCAATGTCAGATATAGGTCAGGGGTTATTGATGTACATCACTAGGAGATAAAGTTTTCCAAGTATGGTTGCTGTAGGCCCAGGAGTATTCCATATACAAGCTTGAGTAAAAAACGTAACCAAGGGGAGATAAACTAAGTAATCCAAGGATAAAAGTAGGTCAAGGTCAATATAGGTCAGGGATTATTGGTGTACATCACTAGGAGATGAAGTTGTTCAAGTATGGTTGATGTAGGCCCAGAAGTATTCCATATACAAGCTTGACTATAAACATTAAGCAAGTAATTCAAGGTTAAATGTAGGTGAAGGTAAAATAAAGGTCAGGGGTTATTGATGTACATCCCTATGAGAAAAAGTTATCCAAGTATGGTGTCTGTATGCACAATAGTATTCCATCTACAAGCTTGACTAAAAACCTTAACCAAGGTTGAGTAAAAACCTTAACCAAGGGGAATTAAGTGAGTAATTTGGTTTAAGGTTTAAATGTAGGTCAAGGTCAAATATAGGTCAGGGGTTGTTGATGTACATCACTAGGAGATGAAGTTGTCCAAGTATGGTTGGTGTAGGGCCATGAGTATTACATCTACAAGCTTGACTAAAAACATTAACCAAAGAGAATTAAATAAGTAATTCAAGAGGAAATGTAGGTCAAGGTCAAATATAGATCAGGGGTTATTGATGTACATCACTATGAGAAAAGGTTGTCCAAATATAGTGTCTGTATGCACAATAGTATTCCATGTACAAGCTTGAGTAAAATGCTTAACCAAGATCGAGTAAAAACCTTAACAAAGGGGAATTAAGTAAGTAATTGAAGAGGAAATGTAGGTCAAGGTCAAATATAGATCAGGGGTTATTGATGTACATACCTATGAGAAAAGATTGTCGAAGTATGGTGTCTGGATGCACAATAGTATTCAATGTACAAGCTTGAAAAAAAACCTTAACCAAGGTTGACTAAAAACCTTAACCAAGGGGAATTAAGTAAGTAATTCAAGAAATGTAGGTCAAGGTCAAATATAGATGAGGGTTTATTGATGTGCATCACTAGGAGATGAAGTTGTCCAAGTATGGTGGGTGTAGGGCAGTAGTATTGCATATACAAGCTTGACTAAAAACCTTAACCAAGGTTGACTAAAAACCTTAACCAAGGGGAATTAACCAAGTAATTCAAGAGGAAATGTAGGTCAAGGTCAAATATAGATCAGGGATTATTGATGTACATCACTAGGAGATGAAGTTGTCCAAGTATGGTGGGTGTGGGGCCAGTAGTATTCCATATACAAACTTGACTAAAAACCTTAACCAAGGCGTGACGGTGACGCCGACGCCGACGCCGACGCCGACGTGACAACATAAGCTCTACTTATTCTTCGAACCAAGGGGAATTAAGTAAGTAATTTAAGGTTAAATGTAGGTCAAGATCAAATATACAGGTAGTTGATGTACACTAGGAGATGAAGTTGTCCAAAGTATGGTTGGTGTAGGGCATGAGTATTCCATCTACAACTTGACTAAAAACCTTAACCAAAGAGAATTAAGTAAGTAATTCAAGAGGAAATGTAGGTCAAGGTCAAATATAGATCAGGGGTTATTGATGTACATCACTATGAGAAAAGGTTGTCCAAGTATGGTGTCTGTATGCACAATAGTATTCCATGTACAAGTTGACAAGCTTAACCAAGGTCGATTAAAAACCTTAACCAAGGAATTAAGTAAGTAATTCAAGGTTAAATGTAGGTCAGGTCAAATATAGGTCAGGGGTTGTTGATGTACATCACTAGGAGATGAAGTTGTCCAAAGTATGGTTGGGTGTAGGGCCATGAGTATTCCATCTACAAGCTTGACTAAAAACCTTAACCAAAGAGAATTAAGTAAGTAATTCAAGAGGAAATGTAGGTCAAGGTCAAATATAGATCAGGGGTTATTGATGTACATCACTAGAGAAAAGGTTGTCCAAGTATGGTGTCTGTATGCACAATAGTATTCCATGTACAAGCTTGAGTAAAAGCTTAACCAAGGTCGATTAAAAACCTTAACCAAGGGGAATTAAGTAAGTAATTCAAGGTTAAATGTAGGTCAAGGTCAAATATAGTCAGGGGTTGTTGATGTACATCACTAGGAGATGAATTGTCCAAGTATGGTTGGTGTAGGGCCAGGAGTATTCCATCTACAAGCTTGACTAAAAACGTTAACCAAGGGGAATTATGTAAGTAATTCAAGAGGAAATGTAGGTCAAGGTCAAATATAGATCAGGGGTTGTTGATGTACATCACTAGGAGATGAAGAATTGTCCAACCGTATGGTGGGTGTAGGGCCAGTAGTATTCCATATAGAAGGTTGACTAAAAACCTTAACCAAAAGGAATTAAGTAAGTAATTGAAGAGGAAATGTAGGTCAAGGTCAAATATAGATGAGGGGTTATTGATGTACATACCTATGAGAAAAGGTTGTCGAAGTATGGTGTCTGGATGCACAATAGTATTCAATGTACAAGCTTGAAAAAAAACCTTAACCAAGTTGACTAAAAACCTTAACCAAGGGGAATTAACCAAGTAATTTAAGAGGAAATGTAGGTCAAGGTCAAATATAGATCAGGGGTTATTGATGTGCATCACTAGGAGATGAAGTTGTCCAAGTATGGTGGGTGTAGGGCCAGTAGTATTCCATATACAAGCTTGACTAAAAACCTTAACCAAGGCGTGACGGTGACGCCGACGCCGGGGTGACGGGTTAAAAACATAAGCTCTACTTATTCTTCGAATAGTCGAGCTAAAAACTATATCTCGTTTTCCGCTTTTGCTTTTGGGCGAGACAAAAACAACAGCGCTCGTTGCAAGTTGCCGGATCATGGCCCAATCTGTACTCACAGTCCGAGGCCAATGAACGGGAAGACGGCGACGTAGTAGGCGACACAAATCGCACAAAGTAGCCAGAACGGAATGCCGAAATCCTTCACATCCTTGATATGAATTATTTCACCTGTGGAAAGATTGGTTTATTTAATGACTAGTCGCACATTGACAAAATACACACTATCGACCGATAACACACTGCTGTATCAGGCATTGAAACATACAAGACGAGCCATGTGATTTTGTACCTAAGATCAGCGCTCCAGATAAGGTGCGTGTTGGCGTATTTTATGCAATTATTATACCGGTAGCTGAATACGCATTGATTGTGGGAGTACACAATACGCACAGTAATGTGAAAATACGCATTGATTTTCAAACTGAGTAGTGAAAATACTGTCATAAAGTTGAAAATTCACTTAGTTGAGCTGCAAAAAGCAAACAGTGATTGCTTTTTGCAGCTCAAATAAGTGAATGCTTAAATTTGTTATATTTTGTTATCATTTGTTCCCCATTTAGTAATGAAGAAAATCAATAATCCATTTGTAAAAGTAAAATACGCAATGATTTTGAAATCAGGGGGTGTAGTACGCTTTAGACACAAAGCTTATCTGGAGCTCTGTAAGATGTGCGATTTTTCCTGAACAACATTTACAGAAAATGAAAATGTGATATTGGTAGTAAATGATGTAGACAATATTTGTATAGCAAATGAAGAATTTTATTCTGCAGAACATTTCATCAACTTTTGACGTCATTTAGAGAAAATATCGTAAATGTTTACATATTTTTCATGAGATAATGCATAACTTCTACGGTACAATATCACAGGGCTTGTCTCATACATGTATGGCACAGTGACTGGAGAAATGGGGCTTATGGGATTAACCCTTAAATGTGGGAATCAAAAATAGTCGTCTGCTGATAATTCATACTTTGTCTTTTCTCTCTGACAGTAAAAATGTGGTATGGCAGCATTTTAGAATCATTTTCATTGAATGGAAATGATTCTAAAGTGCTGCCAAACCAAGTTTTTGATGAGAAAAATTTTGATTAAAAATATTCAGCAGACGACACAAATTAATTCAGCATTGCCAGAGCACAATGTATCAGTCTTGGTCAATTCCCTTCGCTATATGTGGCTGTGACTGGAGAAATGGGGCTTATGGGATTTGTGACCAGCGTAGCACAGTCCTGAAGCCTGACGGGTGTTTCATTCATGGAATGGCAAACAGTGCAGATCCGGATCAGACTGTGTGAATACAAAGGCTATCTGGATCTACATTTCTCCAGCCACAGCCACAGGTTGAAGTAACGGACCGAGGTCTGTAAATACATTAAATATGCCTAAAAGCATCAACAAAGGCAAACAAAAATAAGCTAAACTAGATTTGTCAGTAAGCGGGGGCTTACGGAATACCCCCCGCATCAGCCCTGACCTAGAATGAATTCCAGCTCGCATACTATCATTTTCAGTTAAAAGACTATGTCAGCACATATGGAGAGTGCGATGGTGGTTCCTGTTGAAAAAAGCAAACTAGACATTCTAAGTCTGTGACCTTGACCCCTGGCATAAATGGGGGTCGTAGGTTTGTTGCAGAATGATGTATGAGTGTCAGAGAAGGGCCGGGTAAAATATCACTGCATTCCGCAAAGGGAAAGAGAAGTTATAAGGAAATTTACATTTGTTAAGTTTTAGTTTTTTTCTAAGTTTATAAGTCCGTGACCTTGAGCCCTGGCATAAATGGGGGTCGTAGGTTTGTTGCAGAATGATGTATGAGTGTCAGAGAAGGGGTGGGTAATAAAATATGAAATATTTCCGCAAAGGGAAAGAGAAGTTAAAAGGAAATTTACAATTGTTAAGTTTTCGTTTTTTTCTAAGTTTCTAAGTCTGTGACCTTGACCCCTGGCATAAATGGGGGTCGTAGGTTTGTTGCAGAATGATGTATGAGTGTCAGAGAAGGGGCGGGTAAAATATGAAAGATTTCCGCAAAGGGAAAGGGAAGCTAAAAGGAAATTTACAATTGTTAAGTTTTCGTTTTTTTTCTAAGTTTCTAAGTCCATGACCTTCACCCCTGGCATAAATGGGGGTCGTAGGTTTGTTGCAGAATGATGTATGAGTGTCAGAGAAGGGGTGGGTAAAATATGAAAGATTTCCGCAAAGGGAAAGAGAAGGTAAAAAGGAAATTTACAATTGTTAAGTTTTGTGACGGACGGAAACATGGAAACACGGACGGACGTTCTTACAGTACTATACTTATGTGGCTTATCACATGTTAAATATTAGCCACATAAAACGATTTTTAGCCACATAAAAGGATTTTTTAGGTGGCTAATTGTAACCAACCCTATCCTTTACCAAGTCCATAACCCTGTGGGGCTAGCCACATAAGTACCCTAATGTGTGCCCGGACGGACGGACGGACAAGCTGATTCCAGTATACCCCCCCACAACTTTGTTGTGGGAGGGGGGTGGGGTGGGGGGGGAGGTATCAAAAAATATAGAGTCTATATGGAGGGAGTAAAAAACATTAGTTTAGCTTATTTATTTTTTTGTTTATTGATGCTTTTAAGCATATTTAATGTATTTACAGACCTCAGTCCGTTACTTCAACCTGTGGCCACAGCCACATATATCACGAATACCAGGCTGATGTATTTCCCGTTTGGTTGTATGAAGTGTTTACAAAGAACAGGAAACTGTTATATGGCATATATTAAAACTATTTTTCTCTGTGGAGATTTTTCAACTAGATGCGAAAATAGTCAATGGCATCTGCTCATTGAAACGTGTTGGATATCTCGAAGTTTTCTGCTCTTTGGAGGCTGAAGTCATGTGATATTAAAACAGAATCTCAAACTCGTTTCCATGCGTCCGCAATTTTATGCACCTCGCCAGAGGCTCGGTGCATAAATTGTGCGTGACTTGTTTCATAAATCTCATATCAAATGGAAACTCGTTTGAGATCCTCTATGTATTACTGTTATTAGTGGAAGTGACTACCAGGTGTTACTTTGTATTACTGTTATTAGTGGAAGTGACTACCAGGTGTTTTACTATGTATTACTGTTATTAGTGGAGTGAAGGTGACTACCAGGTGTTTACATGTATTACTGTATTAGTGGGAAGTGACTACCAGGTGTTACTTGTATTATGTTATTAGTGGAAAGTGACTAACCAGGTGTTACTTGTATTACTGTTATTAGTGGAAGTGACTACCAGGTGTTACTTGTATTACTGTTATTAGTGGAAGTGACTACCAGGTGTTACTATGTATTACTGTTATTAGTGGAAGTGACTACCAGGTGTTACTTGTATTACTGTTATTAGTGGAAGTGACTACCAGGTGTTACTATGTATTATTGTTATTAGTGGAAGTGACTACCAGGTGTTACTTGTATTACTGTTATTAGTGGAAGTGACTACCAGGTGTTACTTGTATTACTGTTATTAGTGGAAGTGACTACCAGGTGTTACTTGTATTACTGTTATTAGTGGAAGTGACTACCAGGTGTTACTATGTATTACTGTTATTAGTGGAAGTGACTACCAGGTGTTACTATGTATTACTGTTATTAGTGGAAGGTGACTACCAGGAGTGTTTTACTTGGATTACTGTTATTAGTGGTAGTGAACTACCAGGTGTTACTTGTATTACTGTTATTAGTGGAAGTGACTACCAGGTGTTACTATGTATTACTGTTATTAGTGGAAGTGACTACCAGGTGTTACTATGTAATTACTGTTATTAGTGGAAGCGGACTACCAGGTGTTACTTGTATTACTATTATTAGTGGAAGTGCTACAGGTGTTAATGTAATTACTGTTAGTGGAAGTGACTACCAGTGTTACTATGTATTACTGTTTTATTAGTGGAAGTGACTACCAGGTGTTACTTGTATTACAGTTATTTAGTGGAAGTGACTACCAGGTGTGTTTACTATGTATGTTACTGCTTTATTAGTGGGGAAGTGACTACCAGGATATTACGTTATGTATGTCTTACTGTTATTAGTGAAGTGACTACCAGGGTGTTATATGTATTACTGTTATTAGTGGAAGTGACTACAGGTGTTACTTGTATTACTGTATTAGTGGAAGTGACTACCAGATGTTACTTATTGTATTACCACTTAGTTAGTGGAAGTGACTACCAGTGTTACTATGTAGTTACTGTTATTAGTGGAAGTGACTACCAGGTGTTTACTATGTATTTATGTTATTAGTGAAGTGACTACCAGTGTTACTATGTATTACTGTTATTAGTGGAAGTGATACCAGTTTATTTGTGATTGTATACCTGTTATTAGTGAAGTGACTACCAGGTGTTACTTGTATTTATGTTATTGTGGACTAGTGATTATTAGTGTTAATTTGTATTACTGTATTAGTTGGATGTGAATACCAGGTGTTTACTATGTATTACTGTTATTAGTGGAAGTGACTACCAGGTGTTACTATGTATTACTGTTATTAGTGGAAGTGACTACCAGGTGTTACTATGTATTACTGTTATTAGTGGAAGTGACTACCAGGTGTTACTATGTATTACTGTTATTAGTGGAAGTGACCTACCAGGTGTTAACTTTAATACTGTTTATTAGTGGAGGTTGACACAGGTGTGACTATGTTAATAATGTTATTAGTGAAGGACCTACCAGGTGTTACTATGTTATATACTGTTATTTAGTGAAAGGTGACTACAGGTGTTTACAATGTATTACTAGTTATTAGTGGAAGTGATACCAGGTGTTATTATGTATTACTGTTATTAGTGGAAGTGACTACAGTGTTACTCATGTATTACTGTTATTAGTGAAGTGACTACAGGTGTTACTATGTATTACTGTTATTAGTGGAAGTGACTACAGGTGTTACATGTTTACGTTACTATGTATTACTGTTATTAGTGGGAAGTGACTACCAGGTGTTACTATGTATTACTGTTATTAGTGGAAGTGACTACAGGTGTTACTTATGTATTTACTGTTATTAGTGAAGTGACTACAAGGTGTTTACTAAGTATTACTGTTATTATGAGTGACTACACCAGGTGTTACTATGTATTATGTTATTAGTGGAAAGATACCAGTGTTACATGTATTACTGTTATTAGTGGAGTGACTACCAGGTGTTACTACAGGTGTACTACTGTATTACTGTTATTATTAGTGAAGTGACTACCAGTGTTATGTATTACTTATTAGTGGAATGACTACCAGGTGTTTACTAGATTACGTTAGTAGTGAAGTGACTACAGGTGTTACTATGTATTACTGTTATTAGTAGTGACTACCAGGTGTTACTGTATTATGTAGTGGAAATGACTACCAGGTGTTACATGTATTACTGTTATTAGTGGAAGTGACTACCAGGTGTTACATGTATTATGTTATTAGGAAGGTGTACTACCAGTTACTGTATTACTGTTATTAGTGGAAGTGACTACCATGTGTTACTATGCTACATTACTGGAAGTGACTACCAGGTGTTATATGATTATGTTATTAGTGGAAGTGATACCAGGTGTACATGCATTACTGTTATTATGGAATGATCCAGGTTGTTATATGCATTACTGTTATTAGTGGAAGTGACTACCAGGTGTTACTAATGATTACTGTTATAGTGAGTGAAGGACAGGTGTTACTATGTATTACTGTTATTAGTGGAAGGACTACCAGGTATGTTACTTGTATATGCATTTACATATGTAGCTGATTTTTTCTAAAATATATTTTTCCCAATTTGGATGAATACGCCGTGAAAATTCCCAATTCCAGGGGTATCCGTCATGTTCCCAAAATTGCGAAAATAAACCCTAGTTACTTACCACTTCCAGCAAGGTTACGTTTCAGTATTCTGTCAGCTCGTTTGTCAAAGAATCCCAACGCCAGGGCACAGATCAGCGACAGAAGGCACATGATACCACCTGAAAAAAATTAATTAGAGACATTTGATTGATTGATTGATTGATTGGGGTGTAATATCCGCTATGAACAGCAAGGCAGGGGCATATTTAACATATTTATAATTCATATTGTATATATAAAAAACGTAATGTAAATATTTTTTCTGCAATTTTTCTCATTTCTCATCAGAAGTGTACGTTGTTACCACTCAGTTGAACCGTCTCGGAGAGACGGTTCAACTGAGTGGTAACAACATACACGTTGGGTGGGTAGCAGGTGCACCCACTAGATTCGTCGGACCAATCTTAGGATGCTTCCGGCGCCCCTGCAAGGACTATTCTAGTCGTTAATACCCTCAAGGAAACCAGTCAGTTTTTAAGACGGTGTATGGTAATAAATGAGACACACCATGTGATTTTGACATCTGCGTAATTTCATGAAATACCTTTACAAAATTTACAATATTTTCCGTAAATTGCGTCAAAAGTTGACAACATTTTCAGAGTATTACGCATGTACATGTACATTGTACTCTGAATTTTTTTCAACTTTTGACTTTATTTATTAACTAGAAAATGTGTTTATAGAACACGGATGCCACACATCTCGCTTTGATAGTAAACGAGGCAAAATTCTAAGTCCAAATTGGAGATAATCCATGACCCAGGGGTCAAATAAAAAATACTACCAAGTTTCAGGTCTGTAGCTATTACAGTCTAAGTCGAAAAGGGAAAGATAATCCATGATCCCGGGGTCAAATAAAAAATTGTAATAAACTTTGCGTATCTCTTCATTATAAGGAAGCTACATACAAAGTTTCAGGTCTGTAGCTTGCACGGTTTAAAAGTTTAAAAACTTACAAGCCAAACTTGGAAAATTCTAAGACGAATAGGGGGAGATAATCCATGACACGGGGGGCTAATCAAAAATCAAAATAAACTTTTTTCATCTACTCATCCTCAGGAAGCTACATACAAAGTGTCAGGTCTGTAGCTTGCACGGTTTAAAAGTTTTACAACTTACAAGGTTGGTGACGGACAGACGTTCCTACAAATGGATACTTATGTGACTAACCTAACTTTTTCCTTTGTTCATCCCTATTATTCTGTAGCCACATAAACCCATTTTTAGCCACAAAAAATCACAATATAATATTACATAACCTATTGTTCTCCTAGCCACATATGTATCCATTTGTAAGCTTGGACAGACAGAAGGACAGGACAGGATGGATGGACAAGGGTACATGTAACACTAAATGCCCCCTCCACTATCATCGTGGGGCATAAAAATATTGTAAATTTTGTAAACATATTTAATGAAATTATGCAGATGTCCGAAGGTACAAAATCGCATGGCGTGTCTCATATGTGGTAGTGACTGGATAAATGGGGCTAGAGCTCCAGATAAGCTGCGTATTTGCGTAAATACTCAATTAAAATTGCCAAAAACCCAATTGAAATCAGAAGTAGCGAGTATCAAAAAGCAATAACAAATTTGTGGTACCTTTATCATGCTACAGAAAACAATAAACAGACCCACAAATATAGCATAATTTTCTTATTTTCCATGAAAACACATCTTGGTATTTCTCCAAGGAGACAATTCTAACGAAATGCCAAGACATGTTTTCATTTCGAAGCAAACTATTCAATAATTACTGTCTGTTGATGTGTAAACAGTAGTGCGATATATTTTACCTAATTAAAATATTGAAATACCCAATTGCTTCAGATATGATGGAGTGAAAATACTCAATTACTAATTCCTTATCTGGAGCCCTGTGGGGCTTATGGGAATTGTGACCAGTGTAGCTGGAAAGTCAGCATTATTTTGACCTAACAAATAAGACGCATTTCATTGACTTTCAATTCGGTATTTTAAAAACATTACCCCTTAATTTCTTTTTTCAATTGGGTATTTCCATATTTTCATCACAAAAACTGATTTGGAAACAAATCATAATTTCTTTCTTCCACGCACGGTTTTGTCTACCAATTTTCTACGAATAAATCTGACACAATTGAGTTATTTATAGTGTCTATCGCTACTGTGATTATATTAAGTGATAATTTTGGGCACCAACAAACTCATCCTATTTTTAGTTAATTTGACTGCCACTTATTCAATGTGTGTGTCGAAATGGTATTAGTGCTACCGTCGTTTCATTGATAAAACATAAAATGTGTCTCTGACACATTAAAAATAATAGGGTGTCTGCTGCGTCTTTCGCCCGACTGGGTCAAGTCCACCGCACCATTTTTCTCCGTGTGAATTAGTTGTAAGGTCACATACAGACAAGAAGGCACACTATAAACATATAAACCAATTACACCAATTTGATTGACATATTATGGTCATATAGAGATATGGTAGAGCTCCAGATAAGTTTTGTGTCAAAAACGTATTATACCCCCAGGTTTAAAATGCATGCGTATTTTACTTTTACAAATGTATTAATGATTTTCTTCTTTATTAAATAGGGAATAAATGATAAAAAAATAAAACAAATGTTAAAAATTCACTTATTTGAGCTGCAAAATGTTTGCTTTTTGCAGCTCAATTAAGTAAACTTGCAACTTTCACTACTCAATTTCAAAATCAATGCGTATCATTGCTGTGAGTATTTTGTACTCCCACTTTTGATAATCATTGCGTATTCTGCTAAAATAAGTGTGTAAAATACGCCAATATGCACCTTATCTGGAGCTCTGGATAGGGTCTTGGTTTTAAGTCTCGTACGAAAGACCAGAGGGATGAAAATACTTTGTCGAGGGCAAGGATTGAACTCCCAACCTATGTGACAGCGAAGGCCATATAGAGACAGAGCCTCAGTTCCATATCTCATTCAAATGACCAACAGGATGGAAAATCTATTTGTCAAGGAATGAACTCATAACCTTTGGTATTGAAGTCCAATGCTGTATCCACTGGTCCCACTGGTCCAGGGGCTCATGTATACAGCCTGGACCGACGAACAAAAACTTATAACGTAATTTGACCTTGACCTTGGACGTGAAGGCCGCATGGGTGTGGTATGGAATGAAAATATGGATGATGATAAGGAAGTATATTTTAGTATATATAGTTTGAAGTCAATGCGACTTACCGTGGCAGAGATAATGGGCACCCAAAAACTTTAACGAGGACGGACGGATGGACAGACAAACGGACGGAAAAACAAAAACTATATACCCCTCGACGTACTTCGTATGCCGGAGGTATAAATATGGATGCGCCAGTGGCCCCAAATGCTGATATCCTAGATTAAACCCCGACTTACTTACCAACAAAGAGAGCAATTCCGAGGCACTTGTAGCCGTGGGCGAAGTGATCGTCAATGTAGTTGTATATCGGGTGCATCACATTCATGTTCACCGTGCTACCCTGTAAGACGAATAGGGGGATAGATAAACAGGCTAACATCTAGGTAAATGATGGTGATTCATTGAATGGGCCAACGACTAGGTAAAGATAGTGATTCATTGAATGGGCCAACATCTAGGTAAATGATAGTGATTCATTGAATGGGCCAACATCTAGGTAAATTATGGTGATTCATTGAATGAGCCAACATCTAGGTAAATGATGGTGATTCATTGAATGGGCCAACGACTAGGTAAATGATAGTGATTCATTGAATGGGTGAACATCTAGGTAAATGATGGTGATTCATTGAATGGGTGAACATCTAGGTAAATGATGGTGATTCATTGAATGAGCCCAACATCTAGGTAAATGATGGTGATTCATTGACCGGGCCAACGACTAGGTAAATGATGGTGATTAATTGAATGGGCCAACATCTAGGTAAATAATGGTGATTCATTGAAAGGGCCAACGTCTAGGTAAATGATGGTGATTCATTGAATGGGCCAACGTCTAGGTAAATGGTGGTGATTCAATGAATGGCCAACATCTAGGTAAATGATGGTGATTCATTGAATGGGCCAACATCTAGGTAAATGATGGTGATTCATTGAATGGGCAACGTATAGGTAAATGATGGTGATTCATTGAATGGGCCTAACGTCTAGATAAATGATGGTGATTCATTGAATGGGCCAACGTCTAAGTAAATGATGGTGATTCATTGAATGGGCCAACGTCTAGGTAAATGGTGGTGATTCATTGAATGGGCCAACGTCTAGGTAAATGATGGTGATTCATTGAATGGGCCAATGACTAGGTAAAGATAGTGATTCATTGAATGGGCCAACATCTAGGTAAATTATGGTGATTCATTGAATGAGCCAACATCTAGGTAAATGATGGTGATTCATTGAATGGGCCAACGACTAGGTAAATGATAGTGATTCATTGAATGGGTGAACATCTAGGTAAATGATGGTGATTCATTGAATGGGTGAACATCTAGGTAAATGATGGTGATTCATTGAATGAGCCAACATCTAGGTAAATGATGGTGATTCATTGACCGGGCCAACGACTAGGTAAATGATGGTGATTAATTGAATGGGCCAACATCTAGGTAAATAATGGTGATTCATTGAAAGGGCCAACGTCTAGGTAAATGATGGTGATTCATTGAATGGGCCAACGTCTAGGTAAATGATGGTGATTCATTGAATGGGCCAACGACTAGGTAAATGATAGTGATTCATTGAATGGGTGAACATCTAGGTAAATGATGGTGATTCATTGAATGGGTGAACATCTAGGTAAATGATGGTGATTCATTGAATGAGCCAACATCTAGGTAAATGATGGTGATTCATTGACCGGGCCAACGACTAGGTAAATGATGGTGATTAATTGAATGGGCCAACATCTAGGTAAATAATGGTGATTCATTGAAAGGGCCAACGTCTAGGTAAATGATGGTGATTCATTGAATGGGCCAACGTCTAGGTAAATGGTGGTGATTCATTGAATGGGCCAACATCTAGGTAAATGATGGTGATTCATTGAATGGGCTAACATCTAGGTAAATGATGGTGATTCATTGAATGGGCCAACATCTAGGTAAATGATGGTGATTCATTGAATGGGCCAACGTATAGGTAAATGATGGTGATTCATTGAATGGGCCAACGTCTAAGTAAATGATGGTGATTCATTGAATGGGCCAACGTCTAGGTAAATGGTGGTGATTCATTGAATGGGCCAACGTCTAGGTAAATGATGGTGATTCATTGAATGGGCCAACGTCTAGGTAAATGGTGGTGATAGTAGCACGAATCAGACGGTTTGTTTAAAACAATCAGTGGCAATGACAACAGTCTCCTAATTTACACAATGCAAACAGATAATATTATAAGTTATTGTGATTCTACACAGGCTATATGGTGTAATATTGCCCGTATTGCCCGTCTGAAGGTATGTTCATCCTCGGCTGATAGCCGAGGGTGAACATACCTTCAGACGGGCAATATTACACCATATAGCCTGTGTAGAATCACAATAACGTATTTGTCATACCGCAGATCCTGTATTTGGCCGTTAAAACATATCTCTTCTTTTGATCTTTGCGTTTTTTCAGAAAGAAAAATAATCTGAGATTCGATTTTCTAACATCAGTCTTAATATAAAGGCGTAAATGAACATTTTGTTTTTTTATTAAACGAAAAGAAACTAAATATGAAGTAAAAAATCCATCGAAAACGACTTTAGGACAGTTTTTTTATATCGTGTAATTTAATTTATATTCCACTGCTCTATCGATCTGCTCTCCCTTTGGCGCCTCTAGAATAATGCGACTGGTTCCCAAACATTCGCTATCATTTCTACGCCGCGGTTTCGTGCGTGGAACCCATAGTTTGTGACCTAAATATAGCCGTGTCACAAAGCTAAGCGTGTCGAGATTTGAAAAGCAATTTTCATTATTTTGGCTAATTTTTCGCTCATATTTTGATGAGCGAAGAATATTTATGGAAACATAAACAATAAAGACTGGTTTTGAGTGTACAATTTGTTACTTGTATTGATCAATTCGGGGTTTTATTGTGTTTAGTGAGGAATACAATTCGCAATCGCTAGACGCTTTCAAAATGTGTCTTCATTGGACGCGAGGCGCCAGAGGGGAATCGCAATTTCTCTATGTTCGACGGCCTTGGCAGGTCATATAATATATATGACCAGGCAAGCTAGCCAATCAAAAGCCGAGAAACTTATCTGCGGTATGACAAATATTCGTGTTTCTAGTACCGGGCTGCACAGGCTGTGAAACAAGGCTACGCATGAATTTTGGTACTGAGCCGACTTCTGTCTGTTTCACGAAACCAGCCCAGATTTTACGGCCATATTAACAATGCAAAAACTTTTCTTTTTTTTTGATAATATTAAATTAAAGCAAAATTTAAGAATGAGCCTTCTTTTTATATCGTGAAATTTGGTCCAATATTGATTTTATTGCGTTGTTAAACATCTTCACAGAGTGAAAATGTCTATGGGGATTTAACATGGGCAAATATTCGAATTTCAGAAATAATGGACGGATTTTAAAAATTTAACTTTTGTTTTCTTAGTTATGGTACCGATAGATCATTTCTAAGCTACCTAGGTTTCGGAGTCAACTTCCAAATTTTTTCATTTTTTGACTCCGCCCACAGCTCCTCCACCTCATTTTTCCCCATGTTAAATTCCCATAGAAAAATAAATTTTTCGTACTAAAATCAATATTTGAACGAATTTCACGAAATGGACAGTAATGGATCAAGATATACTCCACATTTGGATGTATGTCCAAAATTATTGACACATACAACATGTATTACTACGCCGCCGCTGAAATTGTAACCACTTTCCACTATTAACATAGGAGACAAAACTGATGTCACGGAAGAAGGGAAGTAACTCACCACTCTTGAGAAGCTGAGCTGTAGTCCAAATACCATGTTCAGTTCCCTCCCCTGGAACCACTTCACGGCATATGTGTTCTGGGCAACTGCGAGCGATTCTCCCCCAATGCTGGAAACCAATGATATTAACCCTTAGAAGGCGGAAACCGAAATTTGTCGTCTGCTGTTGTTTCTTATTTTGTATTTTCTATAAATAAAAACATGGTTTGCCTGCAGTTTAGAATCATTTCCATCGGAAATGATTCTAAAGTGCTGTCAAAGCATGTTTTTAATAAGAAAAATGGAAATTGGAAAATAAACAGCAGACGACAAATTTTAATTCAGCACTGTAAGGGTTAACCGAGACAAACTATAAACTATGTTATTCTGCACATAAAAAGTTTGCGATTTTTCATGAATTTTTTACAGAAAGGTGGCAATTTCTGCAAATGACGTCGAAAGTGGACAAACATTAAAGGTACATGCCCACTCAGTAGGCACAAAATATTTTTTAAGGAATTAAATAAGTTTATAATTGTGTCACTATTCCACCAGTTCTAAAAATGTTGAGTGCCCGCTATACAAATATAATCGTTTACTAATATTTATTTAACTGATAGTGACTCGCAGTGGTATCAGGCTATTTTCATATGCAAATGAGGCTGGATATTTTTTAATTATTTATACTAATTAAATGCCTCACCTGAAAAAAATAATACTTTCGACAGATTATAAAGTATGATCATTGCACATCAAAAAATAAATACAGAGATTAAATAGTAATGTCCGTTAACATTCTAACCCTTGGAACCCGAAAGGCCGTTATATCGGTTTATGCAAACAGTGCAGATCCAGATGAGACGGCTCGTAACGAGCCGTCTCATCAGGATCTGCACTGTTTGAAAGTAATTTTCATATTTCTTAGAACAAAAACACCCCCTTTTCATAAATGGACGAATCTGAAAATCATTTTGCGACCATTGGATTAGTCGGAACATTAGCATATCACAGTCCATTCCAGTTCCTTAGGGTTGAAAGGGTTAATGTTTTAAGGAAACACGGTTATCGCCCATGATATCAGTGTGGAAAGTTATGTCCGATATAAAATGTATAATAATGCCAATCGATACGTGGGGTAATGGTGAATGAATGTTTAGTTTATTTTGTCAGAAAATGTCACAGATTATGTCTCTGATGACCGCATGTACCTTTAAATGAAAATGCAGATTAAAAACGTCGAAAGTGGATAAAATTTCATAGCAAATGTGGAATTATATTGTACTTGTTAGAAGCATGACGGGTGTTTCATTGATGGAATGGCGAACAGTGCAGATCATGTTTAGACTGTGCACATAATGTTCTGGATCTACACTGGTCGCAAACCCATTAGCCCATTTCTCCAGCCACAGCCACAAATATGTCCGGCATGGGTGGGGAGGGGGTGACAAACAGTTTGCTACCCGGGAAAATCACACCATTGAATAGTGCGTTTTCTGTGCATTTAACCACAGGCTAAAGCCGCGGACCCAGGACACACGCCCCCTAAGTGTAGTTATTAAAATAATCAACAGAAGATGACCAAACAATATAAAATGTCATAAACATGTCAATTCAATCAAAACAAATTATTTTAATTTCTACTTTGGGGGGTGGGGGGGGGGGGGGGTGTGGGGAGGTGTTCTGGGTTCTTCTGGGTCCACGCTGTTAGCCTGTGTCAAGTGCATTGAACCCTTACTACGCTGAATTAAATGTTGCTGTCTGCTGGAAATGTTCTATTTTCAATATTTCTCGACAAAAAGCTGGTTTTGACAGCACATGAGAATCATGTGCTGTCAAAACCAGTTTTTTGTTAAGAATTAAAGCAAAAATGAAAAACAGCAGATGGCAATTTCCGTCAACAGCGTAGGAAGGGTTAACCATTCAATGCGGAACACCCATAATCACATGGGTATACAACATTCTAAATAAATTTCTACAATTTTTCTTTTTCTTCTGGGTGAGAAATAAGAAAAACAATCAGATCTTTACATTTAAACAATGTGTAAAAAAACTAACAAATTTTAGAGGGGGTGTGAGCAGGACAGCCTTCTGTCTGGATTTGCGTTTGATTCTTCCAAAGTTTTTTAATCTTGTTACTAACTGTACAAGTACGTACAGTGAAAACTGATTAATCTGACACCTGGGTATACTGACAAACTGCTTATTCAGAAACCTGGGTATACGACACACTGCATATTCCAACACAGTCAAAAGATCAGAAACCTGGTATTCAGAAACCTGGGTAAACGACACACTGCTTATTCAGACATCTGCTTTTTCCAACACAAGTCTTGGTGAAGAAATAACAAAATTTCACCCCAAGTTCGTCAAATTACGCACCTTAACTGGAGCTCTGACTTCCACTAACATGGGTGAGACAAAAACAGCTGACTGGAATATCAGTGTGCCATTTTTCATTATACCAGTCTAGCACCGTTTCCAACACTTTGAAGGCAAACTCTTTGCATGCTAGCGGTGAAAATATCCGCCAAACGAATTAGAGTATATGTTTTATTTCTCTCTGTAAATATGTCTTGAAATTTCATTAGAATTGAGTCCTCAGGACTCAATTCTAATGAAATTCCAAGACATAGTCATGATATTTACGGGGAGAAATACAAGAAAATATGATGATTTTTTGTCCGCAAGTTTTGAACTATTTATAACCCACAAGTTTCCCAGCATGCAAAGAGTTAATGTCCCAGCAACAGCTAAGGACATGTAGAGACAGGACTTCGGTTTACTGTAGTCTCATCCAAAAAACTAATTCAACACTTTGACATACTGTCATGTACAGTGGAACCTCTCTAAATGTGTGTTACTATAGGAATGAATGGCCTTTTTGTGGAATTTATCGGGGTACAAACTTGGAAAGTCGCGGGAATACTGGACGAAGGCCGGAAGGCCTCGTCCAGTATTCCCGTGACTTTTCCAAGTTTATATCCCCGATAAATTCCACAAAAAGGCCATTCAAACTTGGAAAAGTCGCGGGAATACTGGACGAAGGCCGGAAGGCCTCGTCCAGTATTCCCGTGACTTTTCCAATTTTATATCCCCGATAAATTCCACAAAAAGGCCATTCATTCCTTATAATTCCAGCATTTGAAGATGTGTTTATTTTCCGTTTTCTAAGGAATTATTTTAACTGCGCCTCACGGTTACGGAAAGTAGTTCGGCGTTGGAGTTTACTGGGATATACATTTTGGACAGACACTTGCTACGGACCAATCAAATGTTAGGGAATTGTGTAAATATTTTTGTGCTGGAATTATTAAGTAATGCAAGTGTGCAATATGAAGATATTAGCTGAAGGCAAACAGAAATTACAGGTGATTTGAGAAACTCTTACAAAAACTTTCAAAAAATAAACGGACGGACAGACAGGGTGGAACTTACAGGACAGTGCTGGTTCTCAGCGGGGCCCTAATTAAACACAGCCGGGTCCCCAGGGTGTCTGGTTTAGTGAGGTTCCACAGTACATGTATGTACTTACCCAAACACAAATCGGCCAGCACACATCAGCCAGTATTTGTTCAAGGAAGCGCCCAGAGCAAATATCACCTGTATACCAAGAAACAAACATAGCACGAGTATACATGTAATATAGTAATAAGTATATAAACCGTTCACTTCCAAACATGTCATATACAATGTTTTTATATGTAGGATTCAGATCGGTGGTCAGTCCCAGAACGGGGGCTAATTTTTCCCAGAACGGGCTAATTCAGCACGTGTCGTAACATCACACTATTGGTGGCGACTATTGAAGACGTCAGGTTTGTCATCAAGACTAAACATACGATGCCCATCGTGAAATAATTCCAGCACAAAAATATTTACACAATTCCCTAACATTTGATTGGCTCGTAGCAAGCCTCTGTCCATAATTTATATCCCAGTAAACTCCCACGCCGAACTACTTTCCGTAACCGTGAGGCGCAGTTAAAATAATTCTTAAGAAAACGAAAAATAAACACATTTTCTTGATGAATTTATTTCAAATGCTGGAATTATAAGGAATGAATGGCCTTTTTGTTGAATTTATTGGGGATATAAACTTGGAAAAGTCGCGGGAATACTGGACGAGGCCTTAAAAAATGACAATTTTCGAAGAAAAAAAACATTTTTTTTTTCTCGAAAATTGTAATTTTTTATCGCTTCGCCCAGTATTCTCGCGACTTTCCTAAGTTTATACCCCGATAAATTCCACAAAAAGGCCATTCATTCCTATAGTGATTATTAATGTAGTGTGAATTAAACAACATTTATTCCCTTCTTCTTTCCATGATAGATATACGTTGGTTACTTCACATTTCCTGAATTTCCCAGCCATTGTCAAATAGGCCCGTGTTCTGGTATTGACGTCACATGTTTAGCCCCCCTTCTGTCAACCAATTTCAGAGCTCCAGATAAGTTTTGTATCTAAAGAGTATTATACTGCCATATTTCAAATTCAATGCATATTTTACTTTTACAAATGTATTATTGATTTGCTTCCTTATTAAATAGGGAACAAATGACAACAAGAAATGCGTCTGTCGAACGCGGATGCCACCTGCAGCATATTTGAGAAACTGTGACAAAGTGGTTAACCGAAAAGTGTGACGGACGGACGGACGGATGGACAGACGGACGGTCCAAACACTATATGACACCCGTTTCTTCGAAACCCGGTGGCATAAAAACAATTTAAAAATTCACTTATTTGAGCTGCAAAAAGAAAACACCCCACCTTTGATAATCAATAAAGCGTGTTCTGCTAAAATAAGTGCGTACAATACGCCAATACACACCTCATCTGGAGCCCTGCCATTTCAGATTTGTTAAGATAGTGTTCCCCCGAGCATAAATTGTAATTTTTTATCGCCAATTGCGAAAGTGGCGATCACCAGCATAATCCTTGAGAAACCCACCTGTCCGACCGTGACAAACAAACTGAAGACAACCGCGCCAAGTCGAACCCCCAACATTCTGTCGATGAGGTATCCGCCAAAGAAACAGAGGATAACGTTGGGCCATGAGTACCAGGCGTAGAAGCCCATGAACTGGCTCACGCTGATGTCCAGATCTCGTTCCATGTTATCCTGCATGGCAGCTGGGTTGTCATAACAGAAGTAGCTCCCTGCAAACATAAAGAATAATTGTGGCTGTCACTGAATAAATGGGGAATATGTAACCAGTTTAGCTCCTAATGAAATAGCACACTCCTGTGAAATGAGAGCTCTATATTGTTATTGTTAGAAGCATGGTGGATATTTCATTGATGGAATGGTGTATGATGCAGATCCTGTCAGACTGTGCAGATGCACAGTGTGATCTGGATATACACTGGTCACAAAACGCATAAACCCCATTTCTCCAGTCACAGCCACAATTATGTGACATTAAGAGTTTGAATGTTGAATGTCATTGTTTACATTATTTTTTTACCATGAAACTAACACAAGATTAGTGACGATGTCATTTCAGGTACCTGAAGAAAATAGGGATAGCATAACAGGGCTCCAGATAAGGAATTAGTAATTGAGTACTGTCACTCCATCATTTCTGAAGCAATTGGGTATTTCAAAATTTTAATTGGGTAAAATAAATTGTAGCCAACTGTCTTCTTTATCATCCATTATAGTAGGGGGTAAGTACCCATAAAAATGAATTCTGTTCAACCCGAGAGCAAATGCAAACTAGAAATGTGGCCTGTCGGCACACGAATACCCCCACTGACAGCCAAAGAAAACGAGGCATTTTTTATTATAAGCCATTTAGCCGAGCGTTAAGGTTTCAAACGCATCAAGTCTGTGACCTTGACCCTGGGCATAGTGTGATAATCCATGCATCGGTGTAGAAGATATAGAGCCGAAGGGAATTTCAATATGTTTGACCTTTGACCTTCAACTGTGACCTTGGACGTAGGTGCGTGGTTATTGATCGCGACACACCTTCTCATCATGAGAAACATTTGTGCCAAGCCGTTTGATAATCCATGCATCGGTGTAGAAGATAGAGCGGAAGGGAATTTCAATAGGTTTGACCTTTGACCTTCAATTGTGACCTTGGACGTAGGTGCGTGGTTATTGATCGCGACACACCTTCTCATCATGAGAAACATTTGTGCCAAGCCATTTGACAATCCATGCATGGGTGTAGAAGATATAGAGCGGAAGGGAATTTCCAACAGACCGACAGACAGACAGACCGACCGACAAGCCGACTCCTATATACCCCCTCAAACTTTGTTTTTGGGGGTATAATTAAATCAATGCATTGCCGGTATATCATCCTGAACACGAATCCAGTGTCGGTCAATCAAATCAGGTGAGACAATTTCATCGTTGGGGTCATTAAGTGCAAATGGGTCAAATGAGTGCAAAACTCACTCTATTTTGATAATACAATATGTACTTGCATAACATTACAGGAAAATCTTATAAAGCATGTTTTATTGGCGATTATTGTCTTATGGGGCATATACAAAGTGATTCAGTTCGCTGGGACGTCTCTATCGTTGAGGGTTTCAACATATTCAAGATGGCCGCCAAGCATCAATATTTAGCCTGAAATGTGTACTTATTTGATGACTGAAAACAAATCGGATCTTGGTTATACCCCTTATGTGAGTACAGGGGGTGGACCACGTGATCTCATATGGGGGTATTTCAGTGGTAGGAAACTGGAGTACCCGGACAACATAGCCATACTAAAATAATATATGTACCGCTCCAGACAGAAGTAAACTTTTATGTACAGTGAAACCTCTCTACAACAGCCACCGATGGGAAGACGCAAAACTGGCTGTTGTAAAGAGGTGGCTGTTGTAGGGAGGTTAATGCTGAATTAAATTTCATCGTCTGATGTTTATTTATTTTCTTCGATAATTCTCATCAAATACATGCTTTGACAGAGTTTTAGAATCATTTCCAATGGAAATGATTCTAAAGTGCTGTCAAAACATGTTTTTATTGAGAAAGAAGGCAAAAGCAGCATCAGACGACAAGTGTAATGCTCAGCAGTCTATGGGTTAGATATAGAGGAAATCTTCATTTGGGATATAAAATAGTGGCTGTTACAGAGAGGGTGTTGTTGTAGAGAGGTGGCCGTTCAGAGACGTTTGATTGTATGTATTTGTCAATTTCAGTTACCGAGAGAGGACTTGAACCCATCTTGTACACAATCACTTGTTGAGGCTTTACCTCTAGGGTCAATTTGCAATCACAGTCTGATCAGGGTCTACACTGTTTCCCATTTTGTAATAATCACTTGTTCAGGCTATACCTGCAGGGAAAATATGCATTCACAGTCTGATCAGGGTCTACACTGTTTCTGTTAATTATTGCAAGTCCATTGTCGGGCTCAGCAAAACACTATTTCAAACTATTAATTACTTTAATTGCTGATATTTATTAGTTCAAAGCAGTGTTTTTCTTCAAAATACCATGTGTGACCCCATCATTTTTGAAAATGTCCCCACTTTTTTTTACCCATGGGGTCATTGGCCCCATGTCTCCGATTTCTTGGCAGAACACTGTCAGGGTCTACACTGTTTCTCATATTGTGCATAACCACTTGTTGAGGCTATACCTGCAGGGGAAATATGCATTCACAGTCTGTTTCCCATTTTTTACATAATTACTTGTCGAGTCTATAGATCTAGGGGAATTTTGTATTCACAGTCTGATCAGGTTCTACTGTTCCCCACATTGGTTTGGTTAAGACTATATATCCAGCAGAGACTTGCATTCTATCTTACCAGGGTCTACACTGTTCACATCTTGCAATTTATATTTTTCTATAGCCATACTGTAAGATAATACAAGTAATTTAATTGTTGCAATATATCCAGCACAAAACTTAATTTGCAGGCTTATCAAGGACTACACTGTTTGTCAACGTGTTCTTGTCTACATGTGCTGTATATTTATCTTTATTTCATATCAACGCAAAAAAAGACTGTTATTATCGGCTATATAACGAGTTGTTATTTGTTGAATGAAACCCCAATAAAATACTGAGTTCTGGTCAATACAATAAATAATTGGCCGTTGTCTACAACAGGTGTGAAAAACATTCAAGCCATTTGATAAGATATTTCAATTTGTGTATGGTTTGTATACAAACCATACACAAATTTAAATATATATAATATTGCATGCACATTAAATTTAATTTCATCAATGTTCGCAATACAATACCATTTATTATTGTTATTGTAGATGAATATTAAGAATATATATATATATATATATAGAACAAGAAATGCGTCTGTCGAACGCGGATGCCACCTGCAGCATATTTGAGAAACTGTGACAAAGTGGTTAACCGAAAAGTGTGACGGACGGATAGACGGACGGTCCAAACACTATATGCCACCCGTTTCTTCAAAACCCGGTGGCATAAAAAAGCAATATATAATAGGGGACCATTTTAGTAGGGGCAGTTTTGACCAAATTCCCAAAACTTGGGGACGTTTTGACCAAATCGGGGCCGTTTTGACCTGCTTCCTTTTCAATGAAGAGAGTATGGTTCACGATAAAACTCATAAACTATGAGGAGTATAGCCTGCAACCCATAGTACACCCAGGCACAATCCTGTTTACTTCTAACACCATTAAAGTATTTCTAAGGGCCAAGGGGGGGAAAGTGTCGCCCAACGTGTGATTTGAACCCACAACCCCCGTAACACTAGCACGGTGCCAACTGAGCTAACTGGGCGAACGTATCTCACTACCACACCCGGACACAACAGCACGTCTATTACACTAGCACCATGCCACACATATAGGCTATAAGCATAAGTTACGAATACCGGTAGTGTCGAATACTGGTTAGTAAAAAGCTACTCACCAAAACTGAGGAAACACATGATGATAAGGACCAAGTATCGGTGGAGCGGCCGCCTAGGATTACAGGCCAGGGTCGCCCCGAGCCCCGTGAGTTCCTCTTCATCCTCAGATTCTTCGTTCTTTTCATTCAAAAGGGGAGTTTTCTCACTTTCAGTTTCACTCATCTTGTTACCGTTTTCAGCTGCTAGAGTCACGGGATGGTATCTAAAAATAGAAAAAAAATGTCATCGGCTGGACTTGATTAGGTATCTAATCTTCTTGTCTCTGTATTGAGCCACCTCTCCACAGGTGCACCGAGGTTGTAATCATCTTAGTTTATATGAGCCGCGTCGCGAGAAAACCTGTCTTCGGGAGTCTGACGACGTCACAAGATATGACGTCGTGAACTTAGCTGACGTAATTTCAGCAGAGATTTTCAATTATCGACGTTTGTCAGACCGCCATGTTAGGTTTGTTCCGTTGTGTTAAAGTTATCTAACGAACAGAATATATATATAATCGGGCGTATGTGTGTGAAAAAAACAAAACAGTCTTTGATCTGTCATGGATCCTGTCTGAGAATGTATTTGATGAACGTTAGACTGCCGTACTAACGGTCGTACGATCGAAATCCACCATTTTTATTCGAAACTTGCACATCTTATATTATGTTTTATTAACAATAATGGCGTAAGGGTAATTTTCTTGTATTAGTTTGCTGCTGATATCACATATAAAAATGTTTGTCTGTTATTGATATGTGTTTTTTATGTTCCGTTATTTTGACATATAATATTTTCTTTGACACGGTTTACAGATAACTGTCCACATAAACTGCTATCGATCACCATTTACAGGTGAAAACTCTGTGTAAGCTACATTTTTTATTTACATACAGATGGTCGGCAGCATATTTGTAGACCGTTGTAGCACAACTCGCACAACTATGTTTCAGATCTGGTTAACTCGACGCGAATTTTCAGTTTATTGCTCAATTCTTTCTAATATACATTATGTATTACATGTAATATATATTTATTTAATTAACATTTAGGGCAACCTTTACCTGCAAAAACAGCAAAGCCATGGATGTTACGATGTCTCATCTGTGCATATGCAGCGTCTGATCAGAACATAGGATGTCCGCCATACAGTCACTAGGGAATCCTTTCTCGATTTCTCGATTACCGACATGATATGGGTCGCGGATCTTATCTAACGTGTTCGTGACACGAGCATCTGATACATGCTATAACGCACATGCACAAACTACATGCAACCTACTGCGTGTATCATGACTATGACGTACCCGTACACTAAAACACATGATAAACATAGACACAGTCAATAAATGTATCAACATTTAAGTATTGATTAAGTTGCAAATTATTAAAATGTTTGATAACAGTATATAACACCAATTTTGACACTGCCTGCTATTAACGCTATTAAACGCTATTAAAAAATTTCTTATTAATTCTGTTTACACTCATATTTACACAACGACTCCAGAGGTTGGCAATACAGTTCCACTGTCGGATGATAGCTGGTAACCATGCCATATCACCGGAGACAGCGGCACTGGGTGTATACTTTCCCACGCCCATATAAAAACGCATAGCTCTATGCTGTACAGCATCGATACATGAGAATGATCTATATCCCCATACAGCTGCCCCATAAGCTGTAACAGGCCATACTATTGAATCATGCAGTTTAGTGAAAACATCATACGGCATACGCCAATGTACTTAGACTTTGCAATGATAAGACCGAGGGCTCTGCCTGCACTCTGTGCAACCATTTTGGCAGCAACATTATAGTCAAGATATTCATCTAGTACAAGTCCAAGATATGTATATTTATCAACAGTGTTTAAACTTGTATCACCACATAAAAAAGTATGTGCGCTTCTCGATGCGGATTTTGGTCTGAAATGTACAATGTTACCTTTATTACTATTAACACACATATAATTGGCTTTGCTCCAGTCATACAACAAATCCAGCATACATTGTAAGTCAAGTTCATTATCTGCAATTAAGACAATATCATCAGCATATAATAAAATGGCAGCAAGTTCAGCTCCTACACGGACACATTTTCCCAGAGCAGCCATTTTCAGATCATTAATATAAAGATTGAATAATAAAGGTGATAGACTACATCCTTGTCTCAATCCAGTAGTGACATTGAAACTATCAGTTTTAAAACCATTCACAACCACACATGACGATACAGAACTGTACAATGATGTTACAGCTCCAAATAGTTTGCCACTGACATCTATTTCAGCTTGTCTATTCCACAACATATTTCTATTTACAGTGTCATATGCCTTTTTAAAATCTATGAATGCGCAGAATGTTGACAGTTTACGCTTCTTACGCACATCAATAATGTTTGTTAATGAGGCCACGTGATCAATGGTGCTTCGACGTTTTCTGAAACCATTCTGCTCATCACATATTTTATCATTGGCCTCCGCACATCGCGATAGTCTTTCATTTAAAATAAAACAATACAACTTATACATACAACAAGTTAACGATATGCCACGATAAGATAATGGGTCCCTAGGATCTGTGGTACTTGATTTGGGAATTGGGTTAATGATACTGTGACCCCAAACAGTGGGCATTTTACTTTGGCTAAAACAAACATTAAATAGTATATGTAAGAACATTATACTGGTGTCATTACATAAGACGTCAGAAGGGATCTGATCATCACCACACGCTTTACCTCGCTTTGCATGATCTACAGCTTGTTTTACTTCTAACAATGTAATACTATCATTGAACATAGGTTCAGATGTGCCGTTGATCAGATCATTCACATATATTGACATATCAGCAAATTGCCCAGCGTTTAGAAGATGACTAAAATCAAGTTTCCACTTGTCCAACACCACAGTAACTTCATTACTAATGCCTCCATTATCAAGTACCACCTCCATCGGTATACCTTTAGATTTACCATGACCAATGCCAATTTTACCAATGGTCTTCAAAAATCCAGACTGGCTACCTGTTGCCTCGTTTGCTAACTGGTTCTGAAAACTAAACCATTGTAACCTATTGGCTCTTTGAACCAACCGGTCAAAATGTTTTCGAACCAAGACATATGACATCTTCAAGGACGCTTTATCAGATTTAACTTTACGGTGCAACCATTTTCGTTCAGCTTCACAAACATCATTCCATGCCACAGTTAAGTTTTCATTCCACCAAGGCTTACCAATTCTCCGCCTTTTGTTTGAAACACCACAATGCAATGGGATAGACACACTTGGCAACTTATCGGACATCTCTTTAGCTATTATATCACATAAATCATTGTACGCACTATCAATAGCAGACTGAGTTCGTAACCCCGCTTCGAGTTCACTAACAACAGAGTGAATATTCACATAATTGTCAAGTAGAAACGAAGTGGGAACTGCAGATACATTAAATTTGGTAAACGTATCGGATGGTGTTGGCAAAGCATCTGGTGTAACAGGAACAGTCTGACATTCAAAAACCTAAGTCAAAGCGGAGTGGTCTGGCAGTGATGACGGTGACATTACAGTGATATCATTGCACAAATTAATGAGCGTTGACGCTCGCATGACGTTGAACTCTTTAAATCTAGATACGTGCCCATGACTAGTAAGACAATAATCAACAACTGCACACCCCTTTGTAGATATTGACGTAAAGTCATTACTGATACTGTTACGGCCATTAAGCATACACTAATTACAGTTTATTAGAAATTCGATAAGCATATCTCCATACGAATTTGTTTTGAAATCCAAAACTGACCACTGAGGAATACTATCAATCCCCACTATAAAATCATCATTATCTCCAACACCTACCATTAAAATCACCGCATATCATATTCACCCCAGTGTTTTGATATCTGTAAACATCAGCCATCAATGTATCAAAGAAGGCGAGTGCATCCACGTTCCGAGAGGAGCCCTGGGGAGGAAGGTAACAGACGCATACATTAATGAATGTGTTATCAGTTGTATGTTTCAATTGTACCCATAATATTCCTTCACAAGAGTCATCTAGTATGGTGACATGAAAGTTGTCAATAATAGTATTACGTATAAAGACACCAACTCCTCCAGAGCCTCTCCTTGCAACGCAACATGGCAACTCCTGTCTTGTTATTACCAAACCAGGTATAACCCTGTAAAGACAGTATGGCGTCACCCACCAGATGAGATTCTGCTATACCAATACTATCACAGTTTAAATATTGCACACAGGAAGTCGTTACATAACAATTGTCTGACAACTCATTCGCAGACCAACCGTTGACATTCCAAAACCCAAGTTTTAGCTAGTTGTACGAGCGACCACGACCGCCACGGGCACCATTACTGCGCCGCCGATCGACGTAACCCCACTGACTGCCATCATAACGCGAATTACGCTGGTACGAGTCGTCTGTACCATGCCGACTGTCATCATCGCGCGCCAAACCACGTGACCCATAAGGACGGTCGTTGTCAGGTCGGTTGTATCGTCCATCAGAGCGTGTACGTGGGACCGAGCCAGTATAGTCTGCCCGCGTATCTCTGTTCCCACCCGTGACGTCACGAGAATTACCAGTGTGCTCCGTGCCCCCAGGTGCGTTATTGCCAACATTCCTAACGACACGAGACCCTTTGATGGTGATGTTGCTATCATTGTTACGCAGCGCATCAATTACAGTCCGGAAGTTAGATGCCATGATCCTTTCTTCGCGTGATTGGTGATTGTTGAGGTAAACTCTTCTGTACTGTTCACATGTTCTGAGCTTCGATTTAGCACGCATACATTTCACCTTGTCATCCATGGTTTTGAATGTGACAACTACAAGTCCCGGCCTTGCCATATTGTCACTGCTTTTGCGTTCAGCAGAAGAGACCGTCACGTCATTCATTCGAAGACCGTCTTTTATAAGACGATTACATGCACAGACGGACGGATGGATTGAGCATCCACACATGCACAACGTGTGATTACTGGCATTTAACTCATTTAATTTATGAAGTATCTCCCCTGTGTATCACAGTCTATTATAGTATACATATCAAGTAAAATAAAATACAAAGTCTTCGGATTTTGATCAATTACAATAGTGTGTATTGTGATAATATAAATAGAAAATTTGCATTATTGAAAGCAAACAAAGATATAAACTTCCCGACACATCATCAGGGCCGTAACCAGGAAGCCAACAACGAGGAGGCAGTGGTCATGCCCCCCCCAGCCCTCCACCCACACACGGAAAGAAAATTACGAGTATTTATTATAAAATCTAAAACATATTTACAAATAGAGCAGATTCTGATGACACGGCTCGTTATGAGTTGGCTCATCTGTGTCTACACGGTTTTGTTGAAACTTTCGAATTAAATCGGGTTACCACATATTTGCCACACTTCCTGGTGTTGTTTCTGTATTAACACAACTCGTGTGCAAGGTATGTACATGAGGATGTGATAAATTAGTTGGATCACGTTTTTGTATGAATAATATCGTCTAGCATTACAGGATCCGGACCCGGATACGGATAACAAAACGTCTGATCGAATATCAACATGATTAATGGAATAAACTATTTTTAGTGGAAATTAACACGAAAATAAGGCACACTACACTTATTTTCACGACCATGACTATTTGAAAAACATAATAAAGGGGGTTGAATAAATGCTGTTTATATCTGACGTAACCTAATATGTTATACATGAAGTAGCCTAATATTAGTCGGTCTCAACAGCACATTCAAGATGTCGGTGCAGCTGAATTTTGTACATTTTGACAGTAACAGTATTTGCCACGTAACCAACGACACGGACATGTCTATTATGATTGCAATGCTTATTATGACAACTGTGTAGTCCAACTCGAGCCAATATTGAAGCGCATCGTAAATACATCGGAGATTAATCAGATACAATACCGAATCTACCTAGCGTGGACGCCGCCATTTTGCTTTGAATCACGTCACTGGATTTGTGACGCATGGCGAGGTAGTATGCGGTATAAATTAAATACATGATTAGTGCCGTAGAATATAAAATATATTCGGTTTCGCCCCGACAACTTTATAGGGGCTCGCTAAAGCTCGCCCCAATAAAGCTGTCTAGGGCTTAACCGCAGTCTAGGGCTTAACTGTCTGTCTGTCTGTCTGTCTGTCTGATCTGTCTGTCTGTCTGTCTGTCTATCTCTATATTCTGCTGAACCCCTCGTGGGGATTAGTAGCAGTTGCGCGTACGGACAAGTTAGTGTAAAAGATGACAGTAAAGCAAGTATTGACAATAATAGTTGTAGGTGTTAATTAAACTAGTATGAAGATTCGAGTTTGGCAACCTCCGGGGGAAAGGCGCTTCATTGCACAACCGCCAAGGTAAAGAAGTAAAATTTATAGAAATCTTTGGAAGTATGAATTTGTTTCAAGGTCATTGAATGGCGATACCGAGAAACCCTGTCTGTTGTATGAAAAGTATTGAGAGAGGATTACAGCGACCTTACCATTAACAATGTTGTGGAATAAGCAGAGTCGGGCGTCTGATCTGCGCTGTTCAAGGACGCGCCGTCCTAACTTGTCTAGCATATCTGAGATACTGGACCTCTGGCGCTGGACCATTTCAATGTTGTGTATACATGTATTATCTTTTGTATGTGGGTCCCAACTTGAGGAAGCGTTCTCAACTTTGAGGGGGTTGGGGGACAAGTGCTTTATAAGTGTGTTCCTTAATTTGACTGTAATTGTGGAGCGGATGTTTCTGCGGATAAATCCTAGAGATTTGGAGGATTTATCCGTGAAGTCTGTAAAGTGATTTGATGGATGAACGAGACGTTGTAATGTGTAGTACCTGACATTTGGATAGGTTCAGTGCATATCCCAATAATTTTCCCAGATTTGTAGTATAGCAAGATCATTCTGCAAGGTTGTGCCATCCTGTGAATTGTTGATAGTCAAGTATAGGGCTGTGTCATCAGCAAAAAGACGGACCTGGGAGGTACTATTTTCTGGGAGGTCTTTGAGAATTGGGCCAAGAACTGAGCGGGCCGCCAGAGGTTACTGAAATGGACTCTGACTCACCACCATCGATGACAACTCTCTGTGTCCTGTGATTCAGGAAGGTTTTGACCCAGTTAAGCGTGTGCTTTCTCCTCCATACTACTGATGTAGTTTATGAGCAAGCTTGTTATGACTTACGCCTTACTAAAATCCAAGAGTATTAAGTCGGTATTGCTTACCTGTGCTGGCAGTTCTGGCTAGGTCCCCGACTAGCATTGCAAGTTGTATTTCGCATGTCCGACTTTCCCGGTAACAGTGTTGTAAATCGTACAAAATATTGTTCTGGTTTAGGTGTCTGACCAGGTTTGAAGTGACAATGTGTTCCATCACCTTACAAAGAATGCACGTCAGCGAGATAAGGCGGTAGTTCTCAGCTGCCGACTTGTCACCTTTCTTAAAAAGAGGTGTCACAGTGGCACCCAGCCAGTCCATGGGTAGCTTACCTAAAGAGGTTGAAAAATCACCTGTCTGATGGGAGCAACTTCCTGGTATAACTAACTCTTCAAGCACTATGGGTCGTATGTTGTCTGGACCTGCAGCCTTGCTTGGTTTGAGGTTTTCAAGCAGCTTACCTATTCCATTGGTAGAAATGTGTATATCTGACATGATAGGAGTGTTGTTTCGTAGTGGAGTGGGGGGAAGATTTCAGAGTTGTTGAATCAGTAAGGTCCTGGATTTTTTCTTGGCACAGTTGTGAAGACGTAATGGTGAAAGAACAGACTGAAACTGACAATTTAATATGTTTGCCTTGGCAGTTATCCCCGAGTGCAGCATTCCGTCTTTTGTCAGTGGGGCTATGACTTGCTGATCCTGTCCGGAATTCTTCTAGAAAGAGAATAATTTCTTGGAGTTTACCTTTTCACCAGCAGGCTCGCCTGTTTTGCTAATGCCAAGAAGGTCTTCTATATAGACAGAGTATGACTGTTTGATAAGCCTCTTTACTGTATACTTCAAGGCTAAAAACCTTTGGCGTGTGTCAGCAGACACCAATTGTTTATGAGACTTGTAAAGTTTGTCACACTTACGGATTTTGCGTCGTATTTCTTTCGTTATCCAAGGTAATGAAGACTTACCACGGATCAGCTTCTTGGGGGTGAATTGGTCCAAGCAATTATCCAGGGTCTGAGTGAAGTCAGACCACATAGTCGCGACAGACTTACATTTACACTCACCAAGAAACGTTTCCTATAAGTCTTCATTTAAATATTTAGCCTTCCCATTCTGCTTTTGTGTACACGTGTACTAACCTTGGTGTTTGTGGTGCTTGTTTTGCTGTTAGCCTTACCTCAGCACAAACAATGTCATGACCGCTTAGTCCGGGGAGTGTGTATACTCGATTTACTAGTGTATCATTTGAGGTTAGGATGAGATCAAGAGTATTTTGAAATCTTGTTGGAGTATTAACCATTTGTGTTAGACTAAACTCGGACAAAATATCAATAAAGTAATCGTATATAGATTTATATTGGCAGTCATTGCTAACAACTGGCTCAGAATTACTCCAGCTAATCTTGGTGAAATTAAAGTCCTCTAGAACCAATAAGGCACCCTTCTCCTTGCTGATCAGTTCAAGGGATTTCATCAACTCTATACGTGTGCTATATCTTCTGGTTCAAGGCGGCACAGCGGACAAGTAGAGTATATCTGGTAGTGGCTAATTTTACTTTTGTTTGTTTGGAACATGTATGTTCCTGTGATCATTCGTGCACGGGTGATTCCTTTACGAACTTCAGTAACAGTTGAGTATAATGCGTCCCATATATGATGTGTGACATTAACGCGGAGGTAAGATACATTCATCATGGAAATTGAAGATTTATCGATTGCATAATTTATATATTTTTCAGTCCAGAACTTGCTTTGGAGGAAGACGGCCACTGAGTTCACTTAGGCTAGGTAATTTATATAACTGTAATGTTAGCACCAGGTACAGGAAGCTCAGTTGTCTTCTGTGCGGCTCTGCTGATATTGGTAACGCCCCGAGAAGTAGATGAAGTGCCCCTATCGCTGTGCGTTGGGGGTAGCGACTGGAACATTCGTATACTGTTATGGTGGAATCTCTTCAGGCTCTCTAGATCAACATCAATTTGGTCACCTGCAGTACTTCCAAGCCGAATAACACTCGCGGAAGAACATATGCTTGGTTGATCACATATGACACCTTTGGGTTTCGTCCATTAATTCCATGTAAGCCGGTTTTAATGAGATTATACATTGTCCTCCTTGCTAAACTGATCCGCTCACTAATGTTCAGATTGGACTCACTGAAAGTTGCCAGGAGTAACCCCAGATGAACCGCATTTTTACTGGCGCTGATTTCATTTTCATGAATGGTCCATGTTTTATGGTCTGATGGCTTTGCATTTGTAATTAATTTTTTTTTCGTTGGATGAAGCATATATCTGTGTTGTTTGGAATACCTGCATGCGACATTTGGTTGGTAGATATAGCAACGCTACGTCATCTGCACATGTTGGACATCCCCCCACACCCCTCATTGTCGGACTCCCTGTCTGATTGTGAAACTGCTACTTAATTCTCCAGCCCATTTCACTCTAGTTGTCAGACCTTCATACATGTTCTTCACAGTTAGCCACAGGTCTGGGTGGATATTTGGATCATATAACTTATCTAGCAGAATAATGTGATCAACTACATCAAATGCTTTTTGCGCGTCAAACATTGCAAGGTAGATATTACCAGCGGTGTTACTAAGTTCCGCCTTTGCTTCAGACACAAGGAGACTAGCCATTGTGAAGAAATACCCTTTGTGAAACCGTATTGTAAGCTACTTTGGTCAGTTTTCACATAGGGTAACCTATGTATTGGAATCGCCTCGGACAGCTAGCCACGCCCTAGACCCCCCTCGATGGGCTAGTCCGTAGTGATATCTTGGAGTAACCATAACAACAAAATGCATTGTGCTACTCAACGTTTAACTGTCATACGCAACCGCTAATTGAAAATAATATTATGAAAAACTTCTTGCACTGAACAATATCAACAACGGATGTTCTACGTACAAAAATACATCGGATTATTTTGTTGCGCGTGATTTTCCCCCATTTGCGTCACAAATCGTGCGGTCATCGCTAAATTTAGTAACAGGCTATAGTTTTCGGCAAAGTTGACTCCCCTCCGAATACTCTCCACCGGATAAACAGCGGATTTTAGTGACATTCCCGAATTATGTCTGATTAACATTTGTCTATGGATGCCAATACACGCCAGCATGAGTGTCAATTCTACGTTCAGGGAAGGGGGTCAATAAGTCAGTAAGTGATAAATTACAGCAAGGGAACAAATTAATGACAGAATAACACATCCAGCGTAGATTAATACCCATATTAATGCATGTACTGAAAATACGACAAAAACAATTCTAACTAGAGCAGCTGAAGCTGCATCAACGGTTTGAGGCTTGATGTACTGACAAACGTACACTGGCAAAGTGATTAGAAGACATTGCCAATGACGAAAACATATGAAACTCAAAAAAAATTGATGCAATTCCAATGAAATTGAAAAAATAAAGTTTTGTATTTTCAGAATCGCTTGACTATCCTAAGCATTTTTCATTATATAACGTTCTACGAAATGTGTACCGTTAAACCCCTAGTCTGACATTGAAGTTGAGACGATTCTAAAGCACTCACAGCATGTCAGTTCGTATATAAAATGAAAATTGTTTATATTGTTACTGTGTGATTTAACGTGACGCTGTCAAACTTCAAATGCATGTAGCTCTCTCATTTGAGCAGATAGCTAAAAACTACCAGCGATGCGGAGATAGAGAATTTTATTGCCTTTTTAATGGAAAAATGAATATTTGAAATCGGTTGAATAATAAAAAAGTTATGACCATTTCAAATTTAAAAAAATGAAAGAACCAAACTTCAAATGCCTACAACTCTCTCATTTGGGCAGATAGCCAAAAAACTACCAGCGAAACGGAGATAGAGAATTTTGTTGGCTTTTTAATGGAAAAAAAATATTTGAAATCGGTTAGATAATAACAAAGTTATGAACATTTCAAATTTGAAAAATTGAAAAAAAAAACGTCCAAGTTTGAAAGGCAATAGAATCGGAACTCTTCAAGCTATAGCTCTGAAAAGTATCATCTTTTTGTGCGGATGAATGTCCCGCGTCACGCTGTCAAAAAATTATGTTGCTGAGATTACTGTACAAATTGGAAACTGTTTTCGAAGACCACCCGTTAAAATAAAAAAGAAAATCCGAAATTGTTGATTTTTTTCATTTTTCTCAACTTCACATGTCAATAGCTCTCTCATTTGAGCAGATAGCCAATAACGGCCAGCAAACGAAGATAGAGATTTCTCGCAGCTTTCGAATACAAAAAGAATTTTTGAAATCGGTTGAAAAATGTGGAAGTTATAGGACATTATATGATATATGACGTCACTTCCGGTTTCGTGGAAAGTGACGTCATGAGAATTCTGAAAATTGCGTTATTCTCGTCTCACAGTTGATACAAATCGTCATACAAAATTTGAAGTCGATCCGACAAGCGGTTTGGGCTGTAGTCCCGACGGCTGAATAAAAAGAAAAAAAAAACCAACGAAAATGAAATTGCAAAAAAAAGTTTTTGTATTTTCAGAATTGCTTGACTATTCTAACATTTTTCATTATATAACGTTCTACGAAATGTGTACGTTAACCCCCTAGTCTGACATTGAAGTTAAGACGATTCTAAAGCACTCACAGCATGTCAGTTCGTATATAAAACCAGTGTCTGATACAGCCCACCATACCTGTCTGGCCTCCACCTCGAAGTTTGTCAGCTGTACACACTGTTCTAGGCGGCTAAGTTTATATGCTCGTTCTCAAACTTCAAATGCATGTAGCTCGCGCATTTGAGCAGATAGCTAAAACTACCAGCGAACTGGAGTAGATAGAGAATTTTATTGGCTTTTTAATGCAAAAAAAAAATTTGAAATCGGTTGAATAATAAGGAAGTTATGACCATTTCAATTTTTTTTAAAAACTTCAAATGCCTACAACTCTCTCATTTGGGCAGATAGCCAAAAACTACCAGTGAAACGGAGATAGAGAATTTTGTTGGCTTTTTAATGCAAAAAAAATATTTGAAATCGGTTAGATAATAAAAAAGTTATGACCATTTCAAATTTGAAAAATTGAAAAAAAACGTCCAAGTTTGAAAGACAATAGAATCAGAACTATTCAAGCCATTGCTCTGAAAAAATAATCATCTTCTGTGCGGATGAATGTCCCGCGTGACGCTGTCAAAAAATTATGTTGCTGAGATTACTGTACAAATTGGAAACTGTTTTCAAAGACCACCCGTTAAAATAGAATAAAAATCTGAAATTGTTGATTTTTTTCATTTTTCTCAATTTCACATGTCTATAGCTCTTCATTTGAGCAGATAGCCAAACATTGTCAGCGAAGCGAAGATAGAGAATTCTTGCAGCTTTACAATTCAAAAAGAATTTTTGAAATCGGTTGGAAAATAAGGAAAGTTATAGGGAATTATATGATATATGACGTCACTTCCGGTTTCGTAGAAAAGTGACGTCATGAGAATTCTGAAAATTGCGTTATTCTCGTCTCAATGTTGATGCGAATCGGTATACAAAATTTGAAGTCGATCCGACCAGCGGTTTGGGCTGTAGTCTCGACGGCTGAATAAAAAGAAAAAAAAGAAAAAAAAAAAAAAAAAAAAAAAAAAAAAAAACCAACGAAAACAAAAGGTTTGAGGAATCAAACTCCTCAAACCTAACAAGTTTGGGCTTCCAAACATTGAACATTTTGTCAGCGGTTTCCCCAATGACGTCCTTTGTATGTTTTAATATACCCGATCCGGGGCCAACTATTTCATTCACAAAACAGAAGTAAACATGGCGATGTCAAAGTTTTGTACCGACAAGGCATTTTCAGGCGCGACACCGCTTCCGTGGCGGAATTATTGTAGTACCCTATGTTCAGTACTGTCAGTACTTTGATTAGTCTGCCTAATAGCACGTATTCAAATACTTTTCCTATAACGGCAGTAACGATGATACCTCGGTAGTTATCGGTCTTTGTTGAGTCATTGACTTTCTTTAACACGGGGGTCAGGATGACGCTTTTAAATGCGTCAGGAACTGTACGGTTACTGAGAATATTATTAAATGTGTCATATAAATATGGCACCAGAAAATGTTTTCCTATTTTGATGTGTTCAGATGATATGTTAAATTCGTCCGCTGCTTTACCTGTGTTCAGTTTGTTTATAGCCTGTTCCACTTCAGGAGGGCTAATTAACTGGGTTCATAGATGGTACTTAGTCTGAGTATATACCGTTAATAATATCGTGTCTAATATGGCATAACGACTGATAATGGTCATCATAGTTATTGTCTTTTGGCACTGCTAGGTCTTCATAATACGCCGCAAATTAAAGCACCCTCGCTGTTTACCAGGCTGGAAATGGTCGTCTCCATTGTGTGTGACACAGGCTGTTCCCGAAGATATTGTTTTATTTCTCGAGATGAGACGGTAGAACAATTTTGAGCTTGGGTTAGACATTATCTGATTATAAAAATCCTTTCTTTCAAGACAGTTGTTCTCGTCTAACTTGCTAACGCAGTAGTTTCTTAGAGTGTTGTTTCTGAAGGCATAGCTCTCAGGTTTCCCAGTTTTTAGCCATGTGGAATGATTTAATCTACATTGGCTCCGGATTATTTTGACTGTTGGTGATATTTTCCACCTAGGACCTTTTGGAGCAATCAGCTTTGACGGCACTGCTGCGGATGTGGAATTTTGTAGGCAATCTATGATCATCTGATTCTTAGTTGACGGACTGTCCCTATCACTATCACGTAAGCGAGTAGATACTGAGGTTTTTAGTATTGAGCAGAATTGTTCGGAGTTTCCGTTTTTCCCACTGGTATTTCGAGCAGCAGTTTTAGTTTGTTTTCTGTTTTTATTGCGAGGATCTGTAGCCTATTTCACCAACATTGCAAAGTATACTTTTCTAGCAAAGTATACTTTGAGGGAGTAATCACTTATTTTTGTGAAATGCATTATTTCATATATAACTAACGACTGCATATATTTGATGATTACAAGTATACTTTTCTAGCAAAATGTACCTTGAGGGAGAAATTTTTAATTGAAGAATAAATATATTAATTTTTATTATATTGAATTTATTACATTATCACAGCCATTTTGGCTGTGATAATGTAATACATTCAATATAATAAAAATTGTATAAGAGCTAAACAGCTGAAATGAAGAGGCTTACTGCCGTATGGAGTAATCTCTCATGTGACATGGCCAGGGACGACTGGTGGTTTTCGCTTGATCACTTGTTCAATATTGCCTATCAGAAATACAGTTCAGTTTGACACTGGACAGACAAACCGACTGAATCCCCTACATGTATACCTACCTCTTTAAGCAATAGGGAACGATCTCACCAATTTCATTATTATAGTCCATATAATCACCGGCGATGGCAGCCTCAGTAAAGATATGGAATCAATCAAGTAGCTCTGTAGCCTATTTCACCAACATTGCAAAGTATACTTTTCTAGCAAAGTATACTTTGAGGGAGTAATCATTTATTTTTTCCCGAAATGCATGATTTCATATAGAACTAACGATTGCATATATTTGATGAATTAAAGTATGCAGAATTATTATACTCAATTTATTACATTATCACAGCCAAAATGGCTGTGATAATGTAATAAATTCAGTATAATTAATAAATTTATCCATAAATTGAAAATTTCTCCCTCAAAGTGCACTTAGCAAGAAAATTATACTATGGAATTGTGGTGAAATAGGCTACTGCATGGTCTCCCGTCCAGTTTTCTACCTCTTCTAGTTCATACAAACAGGGTTGTTTAATGCAGACGTGGATATGCGGAAAGCCATTTGTGTGTAGTGTGTCTGTTCGCATGCAAGAAGACCGCATCTATCTTTCACCAACTATGACACAAGGTCACTGCAACTTCAGTTTCAGTTTCAATCAGATGCACGTAGTGGTTTGATTGGTTACTGGAGACTGACACCATTTTCCATTAGCCAACCAAATCACTGCGTGTCATGTGATTCGATATTTTCAAGGATGGCGACTAATATTTATTGATAATGAGGAAGTGAATGTCATTGAATTTAGAAAGCGAATTTAGGTTAGTTTGACGCGTTATTAGTGCAGTTTACAGCCGAAATATTTGAGTTTTATGTTATTAATGTATTAGCAACTGTAAAATTTACGCCGAAAACCCACCCCAAATAGCGGATTCGACACGATTCGATTCGGCTTATATTTCAGGGTGGGAATTGGCTCGAACACCATCTATGCCCGGTTTCGACAGGAACAGTGGTCGTTTCACTAAACTTCGTAGGACTAAAATGTTCGTAAGTGCAAAATTACGGAGTTTATTGAAACGGGTCACATCAGGAGTTTGCTCAGCGGTTGGGTTTCCTCTCGGTCTACTGGCCTATAGCTTCGCAATGGCCGCCGCTCGCCTTTGTCTTCTCCATTTTTCCCGCCTTCGAAGGAAATACGCCTTATTCCTTTGTTTGGTCTTGGCGGGAAGTAAGTCAACCGGAACAGGATCGCTGTTCTGCGTTGGTGAATATTTCCAGTTCACTTCGAGGGTGAATGTGTTGTGTCCACTATGCACTATGTAGAGATGCTCGTCATGCTCGTCGACACATCCTTTCATCAGCGGCGATAATAATTTCGATAGCTCCGCGAGACAATCCAATAAAGGCATGTTGCTGTTACTCTGGTCGAGAACTGAATGCTCATGATGGTTTCGACACGCTGTAACATGCTATATATAGGCGAGTATGAATTGACAACTTCGTGTGGTATTTTCATACAATGGTGGCGTATGCCATTTTACTACGTTTCATAGTACATAATCTTCAGACCCGAGCGCATTTGAATTGTTTTGTACAATGCTTAGAAAGGTGTTTCATGTATATACAAACAATGATTGACCATCCAAGTCACGCTAGAATCACCGGGCACTCCCACGACCACCCCACTAACCTCACGTGCCTTGTCGGGAGAGATGGTAACGTGGGCAGGTTATTGGGGCCTGAGAGCGATGTTCATAATAATTGGTCCAGTCATGAACAACGCAGAACTAGTTGACCACGTACATATTCATGACATGTATCCTTTTCCGGTGGCCCACATATAAATACGATGGGCATATAAAAATACCCAATTCAATACACAATCGCTACTATTACAACTAATCCATTTATTTTGCGATGAACAAGTCAATTTTTTATGCAGATACGCCCACCAATGCAAAATACAAATACACGTACTACTAAAATCTGTAAATACAGATATAAGTACATACGAGTATTAGCATATAATTATATAAACACTTGCTGAACACATTATTAAGTGGCTGTGTATCAGATGTTACACCCGAAGATACATTAGCAAGGTGCATGATCACGTGGTTACAACAACAACAACAATGGCTGAACATGTTGAAAGCGTGCCCACTCCAAAGTAAGTATTATTTAACATTTTCCTTCATAGACAACGGATTTTGATGAAAGATGGCGCAGGAAACGCGTCTTCATGAGCTACATTTGGTGGTCCAGGGAGTTCGGCACAGACTTATGTCGTTTAAGCGAAGAATCGATTTCCGTGTCTGTTGACACGGAAATCGATTCTTCGCAAAAACGACAGAAGTTTGGGCGAAAGTACCGAGACCACCAAATGAAGATTAACAAGACGCGTTTCCCGCCCCATATTTCATCAAAATCCGTTACATAATAAGGACAACATTGTTATAAAAGAATACGTATTTTGAATCAGAGGACTTCTGGAAGTTTCAGTACTTGTTGTTGTTGTTGTTGTAACCACGTGATCATACACTTTGATTATAGGTTGGCTAGACAAATAAGGTAGGACCCTTCCAAACAGGCAAGGAGCGGAATTTCGACACTGTTGCAGTCGGTACTGGGAGCGTAGTTTCGCTCATTTCACACAGCGAATTGTTTCACTCGGAGTATAAAGTTTGTCTCTTTATTGAGTGATAGTTACATTGTACTTACAATTAATCCATAATGGAAACGCCCATTTAACATACTTGCGTTTATGTACCAGTGAATTACATTAGCCCCAAGTGACGTCGCGCGACGTTTTTGAATCGTCAAAGTGTGATGTCGTTGTTATTTCGTGGGAACGAATTGTTATTTCGTGGGAACGAATTAATAAAAACGAATTCTACGTCACATGTGGGGCTCCGTAAAGTACCGATGGCATGTCAGGACAGCACGATTTCCTGTCAATCGTCTTTTCTTTTTTTTTTTTTTTTTTTTTTTCAGCTTATATTTAACGGCGGCACTGGCTCTATGACCTTGCATACCGTCTCCCAAGAATGGGAGAAAGAACGGAGGTAGGGATTTTTGAGAGAAGCCGGTAATTCGTATTTACAGAGCAACTACGAATTATCGGTACCCATTTACAGCTGGGTGAACTGGAGCAGTGTGGATAAAGTGTCTTGCTCAAGGACAACAACGCACGCCGCTAGTCAGGCTCGAACCCACGACCCTTGGATCAGTAGTCCGACACACTAACCATTACGCCACGGCGCTCCACGGCATGTCAGGACAGCACGATTTCCTGTCAATCGTCATACTTTTTTTTGTTTTCATACTTTGCTATATGTGGTTCATATGTATACATGTATTTATCCCGTGTGCGTATGTGCCGTGAAACACGAAGCCGTGAAACATTTTTGATATCCTGTCAATACGACCTAATCACTGTGTATGCATTTATGCGGTGGCTGTGGTTATATTTTTGCATTTTACAGCCATTTATAGGTGTTGATGGGATAAATATAATAGTAGGTTAGTGCCGTGAATGCGAAAAATATCTGGCGCGGCTTGGAAACGGGATGTGCTCGGCAGAGCCTCGCCCATCCCGTTTCCTAAGCCTTGCCAGATATTTTTCCCATTCACGGCACTAACCTACTATTCTCCATATTCATGACTGGTCTGCCTTATATGAATGGTGTACTATATTCCGTAGTCTATTTCCCCAAAATTGCAAACGTATACCTATCTTGCTAAGTACACTTCGAGGGAGAAATTTTAGGATAGATTTATAATTTTTTTATTATACTGAATTTATTACATTATCATAGCCATTTTGGCTGTGATAATGTAATACATTCAGTATAATAATTCTGCATACTTTTAATCATGAACATTTTTAATATATGCAGTCGTTAGTTCTACATGAAATAATGCATTTCGGGGGAAATAAATGATTACTCCCTCAAAGTATACTTAGCTAGACAAGTATGTTTAGCAATGTTGGTGAAAACGGCTACAGATGTCAGTTCTAAGTGTAAAAGTTGAGAAACAATTTTGGCGGCCATTTGTTCATTACATGATTTAGATGAAATTTGCAGCAAATCAAGCCGATACTGTGGCTCAATTTATATCTATATTTTTACATTGTTACATTGATGGAATGCCGAACATTGCAGATACTGACTAGATTGTGCGTCTGCACCAGCTGATTCGGATCTACATTAGTTGCAAAGCCCATAAGCCCCATTTCTTCAGTCACACCCACATATGAATTCGATATCGGTCGTAGTTGATTATAAATCATAGGATCTGATAGAAGCCATCTGTTATAGGTTAAATATGGTATTCTAATATGGTATATACGGTAACAGGGAAATGTCACGGGATCATTCCAGCATACGATGCAATGTGGTGTGTGAGAGAAAGTGAGTTACTATAATGGGTTAGTAGTAGAGAGAATCTAGCCCCGAAAATCCATATAAAGGAAAAAAAGGGTACAGAAACGAAACTTGTTTTGTCATATTCTACAACATGTCGTTGATAACCAAGAGAAAATCTAGGCAAATCCAGTTACGCGAAGTATGTTTTTTTTTGGTAAACATAAGACACCTATAAACGAAACTGCAAATTTCTTGATTTTTTATATGGTTCATTCAATTAGGAAAATAATCTATATTATGATTGTTTTCTATTAGAGAAATTTTAAAACATGCAAGGATTTACACCTAAAATGTGAACTGGTGATAGTATGATGTGGCATTTTAATGAAAAATATATTTTTTCAATAAAAATATAAAAAAATTGATCCATTTTGTACTCTTATTTCTTGTATTTTTCATATGGATGTGTTTCTGAGGATTAAACACTATCTTTTTTAGGATTAAACACTATGTTTTATCAACATTTAGATAAAAGTTGGCGAGCTTTACATAATTAGCAAGAAAATAATGATACTAGATCAATTGAGGGAATTACTCTTTGTGTAAAATTGATACAGTTACTCCCCTTTGCTACAAATATTTGCCATTTTCAGATGTTGTTGTGTTCTGCTAGAATGCAGTTTTAATTGTAATTTAGTTGCTAAGGCCACCAGACAACACAGATTCACCATTGCAACAAGGTTAAGCCTACTTGTACATGTAAGTATAACCATTTCTTGTATCATAGCCACAAGACCTTCATCATTATACACACACCTGTTATAATTTCCAATACCAAGTTGTTGGAGCTTAAAATGCGGTTTAAGTAAATAGGCAGAGCCTAATTTAATGAGATGACATGCAATAACTGATGCAGTTATTGCACGGCAATTATTGCACGGCCGTACCTCTCAATAAAGGTACCGGATATGACCACTCATTTGAACCCTCCTCTGAATGCGGGATGCCCCCACCTGATAGCATTGACTCAAAACGAGGACACTTTAGGAAATATTTTAGAAACTTATGTAAACCAATGTACTTTTAATAGCATAACTTCAGAAACACACTTCAAAGCACATGAACTGAAATGTAAACAGGATATGACGATATCAACTGTCTTCACAGTGACACGCGCTGGCTGCATGTTGGGCACGTGGCACTGATTCTGAATGGACCGTTTCAATCAGCAAGCGCTCCTGTCATTATGAGCCGCGCCCACATAGAACTTATTGGCCAATGAAACAAATCAGTTGGATCAAAATTGCGCGCGCATCTGAAATAAACTCGGACTAATGTCCTCGTTTAATTCAGATACACTTACAATTTTATGATATAACTTATACAGGACCGTAGCTACGTTGAGGCGAATTGCCTCGGTAGTAATTTTGCCATTTTGTTTTTAGCGCATCGTGATTTGAATAGTACATCCCTTAGTGGACATAGCCATTTTTTGGACGGGTACCACGACCCACCCATCCCCAATATGCCAGAAACAATTATAAAATCACATCTAGGCCCACCACCCCTGGCCAATATTTTCTTGAATGTGGACATAGCCATTTCTCGGACGGGTTACCTCGCCCCACCCATCCCCAATATGCCAGAAACAATTATAAAGTCACATCTGGGCCCACCGCCCCTGGCCAATTTTTTCTTGAATGTGGACATAGCCATTTCTTGGACGGGTTACCTCGCCCCACCCATCCCCAATATGCCAGAAACAATTATAAAATCACATCTGGGCCCACCACCCCGGCAAATACATCTTGCAACATTAAAACGAATGCTGCCATTCTTTGCTGCTGCTGGACATAATTTGTATGCAAAATCGGCTTATCTATTCCTGACAAACATGCACAAGTTATCCCAGACAAATCCAGAGTTGTATGATTATTTCATGAAAGGATACCATGTTATCAGGAGGAGTGATAGATATTGGGCAGGTTTATCAACAGACTTAGTGATAGAACAAATGCTAATGAGAAGTCTAAAAAGTGTTGGTGGTTTGACAAGAGGTCGAGGCATGACCGATACCCAACGAGCTATATGGATTTTTTCACGACCAGCAACCTCTAACATCAATGAAGCAATGCAGAGCTTTTGTGGAACAATGTACACGACCAGTGAACAACACAAAGAGATTAATACATCATTGCGAAAACAAGACAGAAAGGATATCGAAGTTATCATTGAGTACCTGTTTGAAAGAAACCCATTCGAAAGTGAACCAGAACTGCACAGTATCAGCAGTGGAGTAGTGTCACAAGCCAGTGATGCAGATCAGGCGAGAGAGATTGGAGAGAAGGTAGTTGACAAAATGATTGAAAAAACAGTAAAATAATTCACCTTCAGGAAAAAAGACACCGTAGTACGAATGAATGACAAGGACAGGGTCAAAATTGACGGAGAGACAGTGCAAATAGAGCCACAATTATTGTTTCAGAGATTAGTAGGCGCAGCCAACATATGTGTACAATTAGATGAGACTGAGCTTCCAGAATTGTTCTCCTTCGAGCTCTGCACATAACCACCGGCAATATTTGAAACACCACTACTGATGAGAGCAGCCGATAAACCATCACTGGCTAATGCTATGGAAACAAAAGACAACCCATGTTTAAATCACACAATGCCCGATGAAGATAAGTGTCATGTCATAGATGGTGGAATGTTACTGCAGTGGTTGTCATGGGAAAGTGGTAAAATGTATTCTGAAATATGCGAGTCCTACATCAAATTTGTACAATCTAAGTTTAGTAACGCCACTGTTGTTTTTGATGGATATGAAGGTGGTCCAAATACCAAGGACAATACACATGACAGAAGAAGTACGATTCCGTGACTCAACGAGTTTCCGCGGTAAAAATAAAACATTCTTGGCAAACAGAAAGAACAAACAAGCATTCATAAAGATGTTATCACTGTAAATGAACTTAGCTGGGATACAAACATCACATGCAATTGCAGATGTCGATGTACCGATTGTACTTACAGCGGTAAGATACTCAATGTCAAGACACACATTCCTGGTTGGTGACGACACTGACTTGTTGGTTCTGTTGTGCTACCATGCATCGCCAAAGTCAATGCCCATCTACTTTCAACCCAGACAAAGGCGACACAAGGAAATGTTATCTTGGGACATTCACAAGTTACAAGAAAACCTTGGTGAAAATGTTTGTCAGAACATTCTATTCATACACGCAGTTCTTGGATGTGACACTACTTCAAAACCCTATGGCTTTGGAAAGGGTGTTGTCTTGAAACATTTTAAGAAATGTGAACTATTTCGCAATGTTGCATCCGTTTTCAACATGTCTCCAGATAATGTATCTAAAGAAACAGTCATTCTGTCTGGGGAGCAGGCATTAGTTTGCATCTACAAAGGTGCCCCAGGACAAAGTTTGAACAGTTTACGTGCATCATCATTTGTTGAGAAAGTTGCGAAAACTTCCGTTGTCATAGATCCTAAACAACTCCCACCAACTACTGATGCAGCAAAGTCCCAAAGCTTACGTGTTTTCTTACAGATACAAGAGTGGAAGGCGGTAAATGTACCAGTATTAGACCCCTTGGAATGGGGATGGGAGCTGGCTGACAATAAATTCTATCCCATCACAACTGACACGACACCAGCCCCAGCCCACATTATGAAAGTTGTCCGTTGTAAATGCCAGGCTGGATACAAAACATTGGCCTGTAGTTGCCGGAAAGTTGGATTAGAATGCGGCTCTGCATGTTCAACATGCAAAGGAATTAGTTGTGAAAATGCAATGAAGCCAGATTTGGCAAGTGACTAAATTCAGGTCATTGAAGTTGATTGGTGTAAGGACACTAGACATGTTCTACATTTTGCTATTTCATGTACATGTATTCATTTAAGACTTTCACCCATGAATAAATACATTATGAATTGGTCCACATTAATGTGGGACCAGTCCACACATTGGACCATTCCATTAACGAAAATGGGTAATATTGTCGTTGAACTTTGGAAAATTACTTGCAAACAGTGCTTATATGCTATATTAGAACTTCATAACGGCCATATTGGATGTCACTGACATCAGAATAATGTATATGTATTTGACAATAATATGTTTAAAAATAGATAATAGGCAACTTAAACAATAAAACTGTTGCATTATGCATTTTAATCTGATGTCGTATAATGAATTCATATTTTCATGGCGGCCATGTTGGATATACACAATGTCAGTGTTATGTCAAAATACATGTACATTGTAAGATTGTTCAACAGATACATGATAAGCAACTTAAATTTGCATTCTGTAGCATGTCTAGATGTTGATACAGGAATCCGTGTTTTCATGGCGGCCATCTTGGATTTTTTAACTTTTTGATTGGTTTGAGTTTTCTAGACCTTTAATATGCAATTTCGCATCACTCTAATGTCATAAAAATACCATAAAAAACGTTTGTATGCTTTTATGGGCTCAACCCTTATATTGATCCATCTAAATTACAGCAGACAAAATTCACAATTTCATATTTTTTCCGCATGTGTTTTCATAACGAAAAACTATTTTCTTTTGACTCTCACATTTTTTTCACCATTTATATGTTAATTCAAAATACTATAATATACAAAACCTCTTCATATTTAACATTTCTAATTACAAATAGAGCCACATTAAATAAAAATTCTTAATTTCGTTTATTTTTTCATGTTTTTTCCTCAAAAATAACCAATTTTCGACATGTTTATATGTTTTTCATATTTTTATGTTAAAAATTAAATGTATTACATGTATAATCTACTGATTCTGACAATATATATTCAGAAATAAAGTCACAGTGAATTAATTCCAAAAATTCGCACTTTCTTTTATATTTTTATATAATTTACCCCAAAAATCACATTTCGCGCGCTATTTTTGGACTAGATTTTTTGTATGTTAAACTCCATATTTAATGTGAATTTAATCAGCAAAGCTTGTTTCTGTACCCTTTTTTTCCCCAAAATTTCTAGATTCTCTCTACTATAGAGCGAGTCAGGTCGTTGAGAATATATGACAATAAAGAATTAAAGATTACAAGTGTTGATTATTATAACAAGAACCAACAATGTAACGTATGGACATAATTACACTATGTAACACATCTCGTTTCCACTAGGCATCACCAATATGTCTCTTTAAGTGCAAGTATCGCAGCTTTCTTGTCATGTAGAAATCGTATTTACACTGAAAATAGAACTAAACTCATCAACAGTGACGATGAATAATACAATGTAATATACCAGACACTTAGCAGTTTAGAAATATTTTGATACTAATTTGGATACTTTTTGTTTTGATTTTGACACTGCTAGATATTTCCGTTTTTTTTAAAATTTTTTAAATTTACATACACATACATGTACATATATGTCAATTGAGTAGGTATGTAAATATGAATTTGTGGCTGTGTCTGGAGAAATAGGGCTTATGGGATTTGCGAGCAATGTAGATCAAGATCAGCCTGTGCATCTGCACAGTCTGATCAGGATCTGCACTGTTCGCCATTCCATCAATGAAACTCCGGTAAAAAGCAATACATATCGTTATCAGGCTATCGGAATGTGCTATTTAATCGGCAGCTACACTGGTCACAAAACCCATAAGCCACATTTCTCCAGTAACAAACACGTTTTAGTACGAGATTTACAATCCAGAGATAACGGAATATTAAATAAAAATAACAATTACACAATGTATAATAGTTTATTCCGTTCATTTGGACAACTCTGTTAATAGCCTTCAATTTGGACAACATACCGGTAAGATACAGAATACGCTCATTTTGTTTGTGGTGGTGTCGAGCTATTTGGACAAACCTTTGTGTAATTCCGTAAAATACTTGGCACGGGACCCGAGTTCGTATTGAGGTGGGTC
>CM055278.1:4226455-4415107 GCA_029237695.1 Conchocele bisecta | reverse complement strand
TGACTTGGACGCAGCAGTTTCTGGCATGTCAGGCTTCTTTGGTCCGGCATATCTTTGAACGGTGATGTCATACTCTATGGGTTTAGCCATATCAGTCTTCTTAATATGCTTTATCTGTGTACAGAATCAGTTTCTGATTCGTTTTGTTCGTTTTGGGTTAACAATAACGCCAAATATTGTGTATATTGTTTTTCACTTTGAGATTTGATATCTCTGCATCACAATTGTCACCAACAACCTGCACGAGTCCAGTGTCTGCATTCGATATTCCAGTCAACTCTGCATCGTGGACTGCAGCCAGAGCTGCAGACTTTTTGAAGTACACAACTTTGTCGTATGAACATGTTATTTCGAATGCGTTGCATTGAATTTATGAGTTTCTTTAGCGTTTTCGAATCATTACACCAAGATCTACCTGGATGATTCGAAAGTATAATCGTAATTATCTAGCCAATCAGAAGAGCCGGTAGTGATTTGTCAAGCTTTTGGACAAACCTGATAGTAGATCCAATACTGTTTTATAACAGCTACATCATTAAATTCCTTTCATCCAATTAATGACAATTGCGGTAAAATATAATTACATGTACATGTGTAATAAATAGCCTAGAGCTAGATTTTAATATATATCGCTAGAAAAGGTTCGTAAACAACGTTTTTTTAAAAGGATTTTGGTATGAATCTGCTGTTTACCAAGCTGAATTTTGTGTTTTTAGTGCCGAAATCGACAAAAACAAAATTGCCGCCATATAAAACATGAAACTCTGATAACTTTCAAACAAATAGTGATATCCTCTCCATTTGTTTAACATACTTTCTACATTTGTACACCGGGATGTATATGTGACATACATCGGTGTTTGAATCTACTCCTAGAGAATGTAAAACAAGATGGCCACCAAAAACACATCGTGTTCTCTATTTTGTAACTGTTGCTATTACTGCCTTAGATTTGTGCCTTGTGTATCATGGTCAACATACCTAAATGTGATTCTGACAATTCACATGGTAATGTAATATACACGTATAGATCCAATTGGCAGTCTGAAACGGCCGACGCCGGCATCATTTGATATGTCTATCATATGCCAAGAAACTAAGCGGCATGAACTGTTTGATTCAACAACACAGGGCATCACCTCATTTAAAGTCGCAACTTCTGCTAGGAAGAAATTAGGTGACTTCACATACAGATATAATGTGGATAGATAGGTTATCTGTAATATTTGATAATAGTTTAGAAGACACTCTTCTATGGCATAAATCATACACTAATGAACCATCAAGCGGATATCATTGGATATATGGTTTGAATTATACTACTATAAGCAACGTTCACTCGTTCCAGCAGGTGTTTAGCTTTATACGGCGGCCATCTTGTATTACATATACTCATTTTAAAGAAGGGATATTAGGTTCAGCATATGGATCAGACTCACAATTTCATTCACACAGACACTGACTCAATATCAGTTATCGTCTGAACATCATTGATGCTTTTAATCCTTTTTGGTGGCCATCTTGTTTTACTTTCTCATACAATGGCATAGATTTATGCTAATATAATTAGAGAATCTGGTAGATTCACAAATATTATATTATAGAAGACAAAATGGATTTACCTGCTTTCGTTCCGAGGTTATAGGCATTTAAATAAGTTTTTGGCGGACATTTTGTTATGTAAAAATTTGAATGCTAGAATGTCATAATCCAGCTTGGTAAACAGCATATTCGTTTCATATCTCAGAAAAAAAATTTGCTTACCAATTCTTCCTAAAAAAATGTCACATGTCTAGACAATTACTTACCCCGTGCACTTTAATGACTGAAAGTTTTGGACCGTGTTCTGCCTCCGACTCAGGGTCGTCCTGGTAATACAAGAGCAGCTGCTTGTTAGAGCAGGATTTACAGAGGGCCAGACCACAAACTCGGCAACGCTTTCGCTTCTTCCGGAACCCCAATCGGCCGCCGCACTGTCGACAGTTGGATTGTTCCTTCTCCAGCTATGGACATACACATAGAATATGTGGCTGTGACTTGAAGAAATGGGGTTTATTGGGATTTGTGAGCAGTGTAGCTCCTGATCACCTGATCAAATAGCACATTCATGTAGCCTGATAATGACATATACAAATACAATAATAAAAATAAACCGACAAACCAACACACTGGATGCAAAATCTGGCAAGTTTTGTTGCTGCAGCCATTGGAAATGACAGGCAGCGTAAACAAGGTGCGTGATCACGTGGTTACCACAATAACAACAATGTCTGAACGTATTGAAAGCGTGCCCACTCCAAAGTAAATATTATTTTATATTTTCTTTTTTTTATATGCAACGGATTTTGATAAAATATGGCGCAGCAAACACGTCTTAATTTAACCTGCATTTGGTGGTCTCAGGACTTCGGCAAATACAAACGTCGTTTTCGCGAATAATCGAGTTCCGTGTCAGTATTGACAGTAAACACACGGAAATCGATTCTTGCACAAAGTTTGGGCCAAAGTACCGAGACCACCAAATACAGCTTAACAAGACGCATTTGATGCGCCATATTTCATTAAAATACGTTACATAATAAGGACAATTAAATTATAACATACTACGTACTTTGAATCGAAGGCGCTTTTGGAAGTTACGGTAATTGTTGTTGTTGTTGTTGTAAACCTTGTACTGTATATATTGCCGCACCAGTTTCGACGGGTCGAGATACGATGCCGTTTGGGTGAATCCAACATTTCTTTGCCAAACAATGATGTATTTATTTAATAATCATTTGAAGGTTAGAAGACACCAAATGGTGCGAAACCGCCCAGGGTGTATGCAAAAGTAGTCCGGTATAAAAAAATAGTGCGGGTGTTTTGAGGTCACAGACACCGTTTGCTTGCAAATCTTGATCCATTACTACCCAGTTTCACTTGAGGAACATTTTGGGGTGCCTTCAACACCAGTTTTCAGCATATTTGTAGCATTTAAAAGAAAACACTGACCCTGTTGGTCACTTGATGTAAACGGAGTTTCCGTGGCCAAAAAATGTACACAATATTGGAGGACATGACAAGGTTGGATTTTTCTTTCTTAGGAGTAAGTGAACCTATTGTTTAGTTCATGCAGAACCAGTACAGACTGGCTGCAGGTCATGTACAAGTGGGTCCCACAGCATCCATACGAATAGTCCAAAGTAGGAGAGACTGGCCTTATTGGATGGCATTCGGTTAAATTATATAGTAAAACTATTTGGTGGTGTCTAACCTATAAGGTGTGCCTAGGCCCTATGTGAGATATGTTTGTTTGTAGAATTTGAAGTTGGAAGTTTATGTTTCTTGTAGCTATGTCTCTGGGAACATAATTTAAAGTTACTGCGACAAGAATAATCGAGCGGACTCCGCGATGCAACATATTTGTTCTTTTTGTATCTCAGACGGACAGTTATCGGCTTCAAAATCTTCTAAAATCTTGATTTCTCAGCTTTATTTAGTGAAATATAAATAAACCAGTGTATGCAAATTACCTGTAGGTGATTGGGCTTGGAATGTGACAGAAATATACACCGAAACAGTGATTATAGTGTAATTTTTAATTTTTTTTCATTGATATTGGCTTGCTGATGGACAATTAAGAAGTTATGGAAAGTGGCGCGACATCGCGACGCTGTTCCAAAATTTGCCAAAATTAGGCGTAAGTGTATTGTTTTCGCATATCGGTATAGTACCAAGACACTAGTACTCAGAAAACATTGTTTTTCCTTTCCTCCTGTGTTATAAAGCAAATTTCTTGACTGACCGTTCCAAGCCAGTACCCTTTTGTCTGTCGACCATTCCAGAGTGGCATACATGTTGGTATAGTTTCAGTGATGAGTCTGTATATGTAGAATGGTTAGCTATAACACTATATAGGGTAATGTTATGTGATTTTATGGAGATTTTGTGCTTTTAATTTCATCATCTATAAAATTCTCCATAGTTCTGTAGTACTCAAATTAAGGCAGAATGTGGACAGTCACATGGTGGAGTTACACAGCTGCTGTGTGACAACCATTTGAGATATTTGCTCCAAACTTGGTACTGTATCCAGGAATAGAAGCTACTTTTTGAATAGTGAATATTGTAGAATGATTTGTAGTGGGACTGGTACACTTATAGGCTAGAAGACACCAAATGGTGCGAAACCGCCCAGGGTGTATGCAAAAGTAGTCCGGTATAAAAAAATAGTGCCGGTGTTTTGAGGTCACAGACACCGTTTGCTTGCAAATCTTGATCCATTACTACCCAGTTTCACTTGAGGAACATTTTGGGGTGCCTTCAACACCAGTTTTCAGCATATTTGTAGCATTTAAAAGAAAACACTGACCCTGTTGGTCACTTGATGTAAACGGAGTTTCCGTGGCCAAAAAATGTACACAATATTGGAGGACATGACAAGGTTGGATTTTTCTTTCTTAGGAGTAAGTGAACCTATTGTTTAGTTCATGCAGAACCAGTACAGACTGGCTGCAGGTCATGTACAAGTGGGTCCCACAGCATCCATACGAATAGTGAAAGTAGGAGAGACTGGCCTTATTGGATGGCATTCGGTTAAATTATATAGTAAAACTATTTGGTGGTGTCTAACCTGAAGTAATTGGTACATGCAATTGCCTTACCTTCCAGTAAAGCGATTTCTGCCAGTCTGGCACGTTGGCTGCCATGAGGGATTTCAGTTCCCGCCACGTGCGCCTCGGTTCTGTCTCCGTGTTGTCGACCGCCTCTCTGAATCCGGCCACCAGGCGGCGACACTCCTTCGCTATGTCCATGTGGAATCTATATATATATGGGCCGTGCTCTGTGAAAACCAGCCTTAATGACAACGTCATGAAAGGCTGAAAATGACGTCGCAAAGTTACGCATAAATTTACCAACGTCACGTCGGATTTTGACACTTGGAATTGTTGCGCCATTGCAATAAGTTGTCCTATGTATAGCCGTACGAAGTACAGCTCACAATTTTAATGTTGGATATGCGTGACAGAATTGTACAGTTGTTTTCATAGTGGTTCAGATAGTTGTCTTTTTTTTCTTCGGTTTCCTTCAAGGAAATTCGTAGTAATTTTGTCGATTATTTTTATACAAATGGGCATATTGCATTTATGATTTTTATAATATATTATATGGACGACTTGTGAAATGACATTTTGAAACTAAATAACCATACGACCGGTATTCTTAGATAACACATAACAATATCAGTATTATGTAATCATAATGCTAATATTTCTTTTAAACTTTATGTATATATGTATATAACAATTACAGACAAACGCGATAACAATTGTAGTCGGCGTAGATGGAGGCGTCTGCATGTTTCTTAATTTAGGTTGAAACCGGAATACTCACAGAAAACAAACTTATCCTATCTGGCGACCACCATCAGCTGTACATGTACTTACAACTTTGAGATCGACCCCGGGGTGCGTGTGTGCGCTCTTTACTAATTATACTATACGGTCCCGTTCAGATTAGAGCGGGGTCGGTATTTTCGGCCGTCTAAGACGGAACCGTACACGCGGTACACAGTCAGTTCCGATTTTGGGATTTATTTATAGATTTCACTGCATTATGCATTTTGATGAGTAACGCTAACCTTCATAATTTGAACGTGACAACCGATTTTCGAAATATGTAGACACACTCGGGTAACACTGCATTCATGTATTCATGACTTAATTATGTGTCTACGTAGATCTACATATTGCATGGTCATATTTATGAAAAGGTCTTGGTTTACAGATGTCGTTCTATGAAAAACGATTTAATTCGTAATGGCAATACTTTCTGCACTGTTTGTCGCAACTTTAAAACTCACGGTGAAATGAACATGAGCAACATAAGATATCAACTTAGGTTTAACGTGTTTACTGATGGGGGCGGTTAGTGCCGACGGCCGGTCGACCCGCCCCGCTCTACGTGAAAGTGTGCCCGCAAACCGTTACTTTTATTAAAGAAAATATAAACAGTTGACTCATTAACTGTGACACGTATTCTGGATAAAATTTGCCACGGATAGAACTGGGCCTAGGTCTTAATTCATTTGATTTACTAGTTCACCGTCGAATGTTTCGAAAATCAACATAAAATAAAATTGTGAAATTGTCAGAAAAATAATTACGCGGCTCCTGACATATCGCATCATGTTGACACTGGGCCAAACATGTTTTATTATTTAGTATTTAGTGTGTTGGTATTGTGTCACAGGCATATTTAGTGCGAACATGATTGTAGCCACCGGGGGCCCGTTTCACTAACTTCGTACGACTAAAATGTTCGTAAGTGCAAATCTAGAATCGTCTGGAAATTTCAATTGATTGATTTACATTTATTGAGCATAGGCTGCTCAATAAATGTAAATCAAATAATTGTTTACAGGAAAATGTTGTTAATGTGGAATTTACAGACTATCTTAATTTTGTACTTACGAACATTTTAGTCGTACGAAGTTTAGTGAAACGGGCCCCATGGACGTAGCCTACTGATTTGTATATGTATCTGCAACCACTTGCATGTACCTTCTAATGTCACGTAATGTTTAGCGACTTTCAAAAATATCACATTACATCAGCCGTACGATTGCCGTTTGATGACTGTTAAATATTATTTTAATTGACCAATTGTAAATATGGTTATATGAATGTATGGCATATATTTTACTAGTATTTTTGCAATCAGTGCAGACCTTGATCAGGCTGCGCAGATACACAGGTCTCCAACATTTACAAATTTAAGAAGTCCAACTTTAGATCGTTGCTAATTTACTTACTACTAAACATTGGATGTCTGCGTGCTTTAATGTTTTTTATTATCAAAGGGACGTTCTCGTAGGAGGCGTGTAAATAATATAAAGCAAATACCAGGAGCGGATCCAGGATTTCATGTTGGGGGGTGGGGCGGGACTTCTTAATTGAAACAGTTTAGTATATTTTCGAACTAGCACCGTTTGTTCGTCGACCAAGCGGAGCTTGGGAGACTGTTAGGTGGGTCCGGCGGTATGCCTTCCTGAATATTTTTGATGTCTACTCCACATTTTGCTGCGTTATAACGCATTTTAGAGCAAACATATCTTTACGTGAATTCCCCTACGTGAATCGGCCCTGGAATACACAACTTCTATATTTTCAGATTCAACGCGTCTAAATTCAAACGAGACGCTTCAAACAAATGTCGCAATTTTGTGGTCGGTACAAATTTAGTGTGTAAATAACTGACTTGATTATATAGTGTGCAGACATGACTTCAAAATACATATACGTACGCCACGGTGCTTTTTAGCATGGCTTCGTTGGTCACTCATTTCTTTGTTTACAAAGCTTAAGGCGTTGAATGTACTTTTTCTGAAACGCAACACAATTAAATTGAAAATTTCGTTTTCAAATTAATTATTCCCGACGAGAGGATACAGTGTATACATATACATGCACCAGTACTATTATGCTTAATGCCGGTATTTTTATCAGAACATTTTATAACAACTATACAATCATGTATGTCACATCGACACATTTTCCCGACATTGACAGGTTTATGTACATGTATATATATTTGTTTTCAAATGTTAAACCCATTATCAAAAATTCAAACCGACACATATTTAAAAATACACAGTAATGGATAATTTTGCCCTGAATGTTCTGTTGGCCACTTTTTATTTTTTTTTAACAACTATACATTCCACTTACTAAATAAATACACATGCTGTTGCGCGGGCATCAGTCACGCAAATACAAACATATGAAGGAATCTACAAAGTACGGTTGATAAATGCGTACATTTTTAAAATTTGAAGAAACGTATATAAAAAATCAGTACCGGCAGTAAATTCATAGACATGATCGAGACAGGTAGCCCACACAGTAACTGTTTTAAGCTGACACGCCTAATATAACAATATCTGCCCTCTCGGTGTGGGGGCAGTGGCGCGGCGGTGGGCAGCCGAGGGAGTGGGGGTCAGCGCAGGATTTTTAAATAGACCTCCTTCCTGCTAGTACGAGGTAAATTTAATTCCGAGAGTCGGATATGGACAGTCGATTTTTAATTTGTTTAAAACTCCCCGGGTGTGTCTGACTACCCTCTATACACCATATGGCGCTGAAGTCATTGATATGTGCAGCCATATATAGGCCTATCCAAATTCTAAGCAAATTCAGGCCATTCATTTCTACAGAATTAGTCACAGATTTTTTCGATTTTTAATTTGTTTAAAACTCCCCGGGTGTGTCTGACTACCCTCTATACACCATATGGCGCTGAAGTCATTGATATGTGCAGCCATATATAGGCCTATCCAAATTCTAAGCAAATTCAGGCCATTCATTTCTAAAGAATTAGTCACAGATTTTTTCAATTTCAAACACCAGGAATGTCGTTTAGTTGTTTGTGTTTGGTCCTTGATGAGTGACGTAACGTCTACATCAATAAGTGACGTCACAATTAACTGTTACGTAAATAACGTCAATTAGATTCTGAACTAAATTCTAAAATAATTACAATGTATCTTTCTGACGGTACATGCATATGCATAATTGAAAATGTTGTCATTAAGGCCGGTTTTCACAGAGCGCGGCCCATATATATATATATATATATATATATATATATATATATATATATACACATGTATATATATGTATATACCAACCAACCAACCAACCAACCAACCAACCAACCTACCAACCAACCAACCAACCAACCAACCAACCAACCAACATTTAACCATTTCAGCTCCACAGGCCAGACAGTCAATATGCAGTGTGTATATAAGAATATGGTTTATTATACAGTGGAATCCCTCTAACTGACTTTTCATGATTGCAAAACACTATAATGTGTCATGAAGTGTTCACATGTCTGATTTACATTGGAACATCTCCAAATCGGACACCCTGGGGACCTACATCACCCAATAGTAGAATCATATGTGACAAGCGTTCAAACTGTGTAACACTTCGTTCTCAATCAATAATATATACGGTGCAAGCTACATTTTGTTCTGCGGTGACCGCTTGGCCAATGGGTATACATGTATCATCGAAATGATGATAATCATATCACTCACTCGAATACATATAGGTATATCGCTATTTGAATGGATGAGATCACTGATTCATCACGAAAGAGCGATATCAACTTTTCGAATGTGTGATACTCATTAGAATGGGTGATATCACGCGTTCAAATAGGCGATATCGCCAATTAGATTAAAATAGGTGATATCACACATTCAAATGCTAGTAAATGATATCACACAATCGAATAGGTGATATCACGCATTCCAATAGGTGATATCACCAATTCCGATTCAAATACTAGTAGCTCATATCACACAATCGAATATGTGATATCACACATTCCAATATGAGATATCACCCATTCCGATTCAAATAGGTGATATCACACAGTCGAATAGGTGATATCACCTATTCGAATAGGTGATATCACCTATTTGATTGGGTGATATCACAAACTGCTATTGAAGTCCAAAAAAAACGGCGCCCTATACCTACTCGTGTCTCCATAGCACAGGCTCCACAATCGAGACTTTCCGCATCTCAAGGGTCAAATCACAGCTCAACCGCGACAATTCATCACGACAGAGTTGTCGAACGTGAACGAAGTGTTCCGTAAGAGAACGTGTGGTGCACGTGACAGAGGTCTTGTATCGGTTGTCATGGAAACATCCAAAGCACACCTAAACGAGATTCATGCTAACATATAGTTTAGAATGTATAACGTATGCATTCATATAACATGTTGCAAGTGAAAATTAATAGTATACAGTAATATATAGATCATGTAACTACAGGGCATGATAACTTTCTTTATCAAACGAAAACAGACACACGTGTACAAAATGTAACAACACCTGGAGCTAATTTGATTGGCTGGCCGCATCACCCTAATTATGTATGCGTATTTTGACGTTATGTCAAATTAATAAAATGGAGACGTTCCAAATGACGTCCGTAATGGCAACAAACCAATGCTGTTTTGACGTTGACGTCATCATGTACGAAACTTCATTAGAAGCGTCAGTGACTCGTTATATCGTAATATGAAGTGTTTACAAAGAACAAGAACCTATATTATGTGGCATATTTATAATAATTTGCTTGTTGGGATTACAACTATTTTTCTCTGTGGAGATTGTTACCTAGATGCGACAATAATCAATGGCGTCTGCTCACTGAAACGTATTATATATATCCACGTTGACTGCTCTTTGGAGGGTGAAGTCATGTGATAAACAGAATCTCAAACTCGTTTGCATGTCATATGAGATTTATGAAACTCGTTCGCAATTTTATGCACCTCGCCAGAGGCTCGGTGCATAAACTGTGCGTGACTCGTTTCCTAAATCTCATATAAAATGGAAACTCGTTCGAGATACTCTATTTATCTTTTATTGCAACTGACGTCTGGTCTCTTTTTCGTCGGAACACATACTTATACTGTAGGTATTATAGTTCACCGGCCGAATACCTCCGCAGCTTCCGTGTAGTCTGATCATGGTATATGCTGCATGTAAAGCGGTCGGGAGCATTGATGCACAGCATCAAATAATTGACATACAGCTGAGTGACGGTGATTACACATAGAAGGTACGAAATCGGAGGGAAACAATTGTCCGATTTAGTACAGAGGCGAATTATAGAAAAGTCGCCTCGGTATCCTGTTTTCTTCCATCACAACTTTGTACTGAATATGGACGAGACAGTTCAACACAGTTAGAACATGTCCTGGTGTAGTTGTGAACAGTAACTCTTGCAATCTACTCCCGTACCGTCCGTAGCCCACTTAAGGTACGGGAGTAGATTACAAGACTTACTGTTCGCTACAAGAGTTACTGTACTGTCAGTCAGTGGCCATTATGTGGCATGTATCGTACCTTACACTCGACGCCTTCAGGATCGAACTGGGCGAGGATGTTCAACTTCCGTCGGTACTGGAGGCACAGTCGGCAGAAAACTTCACCACACCTGCAAATTACATATGTGTATAACAATAGAGAACCAGCTAGGTATCCAAACGAGACCACTAAACCTACTTTATAGTTCGCTGTACTTTCTAAGCCAATCGCTGGGCAGCACTGTGCTCCACTTATTTCACATATTGCAACGTTTAACCCCAATAAGGTGCATATATATATTACCCGATTTAATGATTAACTGTTGACAGGAAATGGAAAATGAATAGGCGGATGGGACATTGCATTGCACACTTGGCTGAACTGTAAGTATGTTATTGTTCATATATTGGATTTTTCAGGAACTAAATGCTGCCCTCGCATTTAATTATTTAAATATCTAATATGTGAACAATAACTTATACGTGTTTGATGTTTCTTTGAAAGCGCGTATGAACTGTGATTATGTCGTATTGACACGTGTATGATCACGTGGTTAAAACAACAAGTACTGAAACTTCCAGAAGCCTTCCGATTCAAAGTACGTATTAGTATTTTTTTTAGTAGAAACAAAATTGCTACCCCGCTTCATACCTTTTGCGAGGGTAGCAATTTAACCCCATCTCTTTATGTAACACATGGAAGAGTGATTTTTGCAACTGGTTATCCGGCGTGTTTGATATGTTAGCGATATAAAACTGTCCAAGCTGTATCAATACATTATTAATAAACAAATAAATATATTGTCAATTTGAAAGCTTCATTTCGTTATGTGGAATGTTGAACAACAACAAGAGAAAAGATGGCTTCCATGGGAAAATGATTTCCCTGTTCTATTATATTTGGCAATTTACTAGTTCTACATCAAAAATGATTTGTTTAAAGGTTTAAACTATACAGTTTACCAAAATTTGACCTACAGGTTTGGGTATGCACTTCGGTTGCAAACACATTTTGAATGGGTCAAATTGTAGCCGTAGATAACATATCGGAGGCGAAATTATTGTAGCTACCATTCCACCAGTTCTAAAAATTACAAGTGCCCACTATACAGATATAATCATTTAGTAATACATATTTTACTGATGGTGACGCGCCGTGGTAGCAGGCTATTTTCATATGCAAATGAGGCATACTATTATGTTTAGGTATTTATCTTAATCAAATGTGTCGCCTGAAAAAATAATATTTTCGACTGATTATAAAGTATGATCATTGCACATCAAAATATAAATACAGATGATAAATAGTAATGTCCGTTAACATTTTAAAGAAACACGGTTATCGCCCCTGATATCTGTGAAAATTTACTTCTGATATATAATGTATAATAATGCCAATCAATACGTGGGGTAATGGCGAATGCATGTTTATTTTGCCAGAAAATGTCTCAGATGATCTCCCTGATATAAAGAACAGTTTGTGCCTAGTGAGTGGGCATGTACCTTTACTCATGATTGTTCAAGTTCGGTAAATGACATATGACATGATATGGAGCTATATAATAGGTATCTGGGGGTCGTTTCACTAAACTTGGTAAGGCTAAAATATTCCTAAGTGCAAATTTAGGGTCGTCTGGAAATTTAAATTTATGGATTTACATGTATTGAGCATATGCCGCCTATGCTCAACACATGTAAATCCAATAATTGTTTACAAGAAAACATTGTTCATGTGAAATTTACAGACTATCATAAGTTTGCACTTACGAACATTTTAGTCGTACAAAGTTTAGTGAAACGACCCCCTGATATATATGTTGATCAGGTAACGAGGTTTGTATTGGCAGAATACGTACTGGCATAACAAAATGTGTCGTATCAGGCATTGACCTGATACGAATATTCGATTTATAACTAATTGGAAACTGGTATTACATTGGTCGAACGGCGTCACATGACGTCACCGAATGACATCAATGTAATGACGCAACGTAAACAAGTCTTTCAACGCAGACTATTTGATATTTGATCATCGGCTAGCATAAAACGTTACGTGATAAATAGAATATCAGCCTGGTGTCTATACAAATATGATGTCATAGAAGAGATATGTACAGAGGCCCGTCTCAAACCGGGCTTCCATTTGGCTTGGTGAACTCAGGGTCATCGAAATGGTAATTGGCGAAGTTGAGACCTTGTGTAATGCCATATTTAAAGGTACATGCCCACTCAGTAGTCATAAACTGTTATTTATAGGAATTAAATAAGTGTATAATTGTGTCACTATTCCAGTTCTAAAAACTGTGCCCGCTATACAGATATAATCTTTTAGTAATGTTTATTTTACTGATATAGTGACTCGCGGTGGTAACAGGCTATTTTCATATTCAAATAAGGCATGATATTTTTTTTTAGTATTTACACTAATTAAATGCGTCACCTGAAAAGATAATATTTTCGACAGATTATAAAGTAAGATCATTGCGCATAACAATAAATACAGAGAATAAATAGTAATGTCCGTTAACATTTTAAGGAAACACGGTTATCGCCCCTGATATCAGTGTGGAAATTTATGTCTGATATAAAATGTATAATAATGCCAATCACTACGTGGGGTAATGGCGAATGCATGTCTAGTTTGCCAGAAAATGTCCCAGATGATGTATCTGATATAAATAACATGTTGTGCCTACTATATAAGTGGGAATTCACATTTAATTCAGTTGTTTTCTGACTGCCAGTAATAAGTGGATCTACTCAAACTTACTGGAAGCCAGATGCATACAAAACCACCATATTAGAACTACGCAGCTATATAATTAAAATGCAAGGAACTCAAGTCAGATTGAACTGGACTCCAGGACACACGAACATAATAGGCAACAACACAACAGGGACCCATTTCATTAAACTTCGTACGACTAAAATATGTTCGCAAGTGAAAATTTAGGATCGCCTAGAAATTTCAATTGTTGGATTTACATTTATTGAGCATAGGCTGCATGCAGCCTATGCTCAATAAATGTAAATCCAATAATTTTAATCGTGCGAAGTTTAGTGAAACGGCCTCCAGGTCGTTTAGCAAAGGATTGGAAGCCAGGGACCGCGAGGATTTGCCACTGCAGTCACGTAGCAAGGAAAAAATCAATAATTTGATGTATACTGTCAAACTTATCTCTCTCTGGAATTTGTGTAACACTGGGATGCAAACTGCAGGCCCGTAGCCAGACCTGTTTGAAGGGGGGTGTCGTTTCGAAGGCTCAATGGGTCTGAAGTATCTACCTGTTTGAAGGGGGGGGGGGGGGTCGTTTCGAAGGCTCAAGGGGTCTGAAGTATCTAAGGGGGTCTAAAAAAGTGGACCTCAAGGCTAAAAAAGTGAACCTCGAGGCTGGGCGGGGGGGGGGGGGGGGGGGGGGGGTCGTCCGACAGCTCTGACCCCCCCTGGCTACATCTTCGGCTAGAAACAAAATTGCTACCCCGCTCCATAACTCTCGCGAGGGTAGCAATTTAACCCCATCTCTTTAATGTAACACATGGAAGAGTGATTTTTGCAATCGGTTATGCGGCGTGTTTGATATGTTAGCGATATAAAACTGTCCAAGCTGTATCAATACATTATTAATAAAGAACATACACATGCAGAAATTGGTTATTTTACCGTGTCAATGTGTTTATCTGACATTTACATGCACATCTTGTAAATTTGAAAGCTTCATTTCATTATGTTAAATGTTGAAAAACAACTAGAGAACTGGGGGCCGTTTCACTAAACTTCGTACGACTAAAATATTCGTTAGTGAAAAATTATGATAGTCTGTAAATGTCACATTAACAACGTTTTCTTGTAAACAATTATTGGATTTACATTTATTAAGCATAGGCTGCATATGCAGCCTATGCTCAATAAATGTAAATCCATCAATTGAAATTTCCAGACGATCCTAAATTTACACTTACGGACATTTTAGTCGTACGAAGTTTAGTGAAACGCACCCCATATGGTTTCCATGGGAAAATGAGATCCCTGTTCTATTACTTTTGGCAATTTGCTAGTTCAACATCAAAGATTAGTTGTTTAAATGTATACAATATACAGATTACTAAATTTTAATCTACATGCAACAGGTTTGGGTATGCACTTCGGTTGCTCACATTTTTTGAATAAGTAACATTCTAGCCGTTGATAACATATCGGAGGCTAATTATTGTAGCTAATCTTCGTCATCCTAGACCAATTGAGGACAGGCTACACATTGAATTGTTATATTGCAAAGATATGCCCAAATGTAAGCCAGCTTACGAGGACGAGGAGACGATACACCACTACCTGATGACCTGCAGCAGATCTACAGACTATAGCGAAACAATTGAGACTTGCCATTGTCTTCAGTACCTGAATCACCGACTTTAATGGTGAACTATTATTGTCATTCAGTGCGGAACATGATCCATACCCAGAGTATAGATTCAAATGTTTAGAGCTAGCTAGTGTCAGAAATATGTCAAGTCAACTGACAGATTTTCTAGCTGCCACCTACTGTATATATAGCTACAACTAGTCAGTAACAGTAGTGACATTACACCTGTGAGATTTAAATTTACAAGGGAGAGCAACCTTCACAATGCCTCGGAATTCTGCTCTGCCAGCAATACTGCTCTAGTGCTGTTACTGCTCACTGCTACAGTGGGGTCAGCGTATAAGTGCACACACGAACGAACACGACAGGTTGGAACCAACCTGTCGTGTTCGTTCGTGTGTGCACTTACACGCTGACCCCACTGTAACCCGTGATATCAAAATACACTAGCATGGTACTATCAACTTGCCGTCGACAGTGATGTGGTCGGGTGTGAATGAGAAAAAGGCGCCACAATCTTCATTCCGGCAGCAACTCTGACCCGACTCGGTACGTAGTGGCTTTTTGTGGGCTCTGCATTAAACACGCACTCGCGTTATGTTATCGGCAAATGCTGTTTTCCCAGCAGTCACGTATGCTATGTTTTATAAATGGCAGGCGTGTAAATTATCACGCATTATTTAAGTCGTGTGGGGCTTGTGTTGCATTTGTGCTATTTTTTGGTGAATTTAGCAAAACAATAGACGCAAGCAGTTGCAGTAATGAATTTATTAACATAAGGCCATAGAAAGTTCTTCCTCTGTTAAACGTCCGCTTGCGGGTAGGTTTTGAGAGTGGTTCTATGAAAAAACACACAAACTGTGTAAAAACTATGCTGTTTTACCCTATTTACTGATGAAGTAATATGAAAATTGATTTGAGACTTGCCGAAGTTTTAAATCCGTTCATGAATTTACACTTACTTTTAATAAGAGTGTTTTCCTATTATTTAGCGGCAATTTAAATGTATGTTACAAACTTCCCCATCCCTTTGCACAGTGCAAAGGTTTGAGGAGATTTTTAACATTCATTTACATACGTTTATTTTTTAAGGCCTCGATTGTTTTTACCGGATATGTAAGTAGGTGTTGCACATCTGTAGCCGATTTCACCAACATTGCAAAGTATACTTTTCTAGCAAAGTATACTTTGAGGGAGTAATCATTTATTTTTCCTGAAATGCATTATTTCATATAGAACTAACAACTGCATATATTTGATGATTAAAAGTACGCAGAATTATTATACTGAATGTATTACATTATCACAGCCAAAATGGCTGTGATAATGTAATAAATTCAGTATAATAAAAAATAATAAATTTTTCCTAAAATTGAAAATTTCTCCCTCAAAGTATACTTTGCTGGAAAAGTATGCTTTGAAATTTTGATGCAATCGGCTACTGGATGCACGCTTAACAGAGAACAATGTTGGTATGGTCTAATACACGGGGTTATCAGGTTTTTCAAGGAATCACTAACACTGATGGATATACTATAGGAATGAATGGCCTTTTTGTGGAATTTATCGGGGTATAAACTTGGAAAAGTCGCGGGAATACTAGACGAAGGCCGGAAGGCCTCGTCCAGTATTTCCGCGACTTTTCCAAGTTTATATCCCCGATAAATTCCACAAAAAGGCCATTCACTCCTTATAATTCCAGCATTTAAAATAAATTCATCAAGAAAATGTGTTTATTTTCCGTTTTCTTAAGAATTATTTTAACCGCAACTCGGTCAGACAGACAGACAGACATACGGACAGACAGACAGACAGACAGACAGGCGACCAGACGGGCAGTGTTATTTGCAGCGCAGTGGCGGATCCAGGATTTGGCAGAAGGGGGGGGGGTGGGGTGGGGGGGTGGGGGCAGTCGAAATTTGACTAAATTGCAGTACATAATAATAATGTGATACGGCAAGGCACATTGTGGTATTATCTTAAGAATGGATTGTTTAGATCTTGATCTGATAAAATCACCCATATTCGACAGTGCTTGCTGTTATTTTTACAGAAGCAGACAGCTTCTCAAATGGCAAAACAAAATCTGAAATCCTGAAAAGAGGACCCTCTGAATTCGCCACTGCAGGGTACATACTAAATATAATATTAAATCAACACAAACTGTACCTTTTATTTAATACATATGCACATAACTGTATATTATACCATCTGTATTGAACACCAAACATGTGTTCTGTAGTCTCGTGATCATTGACATGTTTGTCTATGCCTAGATACCAAGGTGCATGATCACGTGGTTGCAACAACAATAGCTGAAAGTGTTGAAATCTCGCCCAGTAAGTAAGTATTATTTGATATTTTCCTTAATATGCAACGATTTTGATGAAATATGGCGCAGCAAACGCGTCTTCATGAGCTACATTTGTGGTCCCGGGAGTTCGGCACATACTTATGTCGTATTTGCGAAGATTCGATTTCCGTGGTCGGTGAGAAGTTTGGGCCAAAGTACAGAGACCACCAAATTCAGCTTAACAATGCCCCATATCATCAAAATCGTTACATAATAAGCACAAAATAAAAAAATATATGGGCCACACCATACGAAAACCTGGCTTAATGACAAAGTCCTGAAAAGCGGTAAACGACGTCGGAAAAACGACGATTCAAACTGTCTAACGTCGCCGTAAAATTTTACATTTTTGCCCTCCCATTTACGTTTATTTGTGTCAGATAACATTAAGTGTGAACAGAAAACGGAAAATGACAACAATTTTGAAATGGCGGATATTGTCTGTGAGACGCAGCTATATAACGACAGAAAGTTGTGTTAAAGTTTTTGGCTAAGTCATTTGACCATGAAGACAGTGGGCTGCATGGACGGACTAAATAATGAAAATATGGATGATGACAAATAAGTATATGAAGTTTCAAGCAAATTGGACCTGTAGAGATATACCAACAAGAGCGCCGGAGGTGACAATAAACGCCCACCGAGGCATGGTCAATGAAGCAAACAAAACGTAGGTCAATGTCACATTAAGGTCAAATGGTATACATGTGTATGTCATGTATACATGTATATGTGTATGTCACTTGCTGGTCTACACCATTAGCTGATTGTTATGTGCATGAGTATTAAGTAAATCGGTTGAACACTAGAAATAGTAGAAGACAAGCATAAAGTTGCATTTTCTGAGTCACAAATGGGGCATAACTCCATATGATTTTAGGTGGAGTGAAAATGTTTGTGTTACTAACTGCGGCATTTTATGGTAATCAGGTATACAAAGTATGAATTAGATCAGTGGAAAATGTCGAAGTAGCCCGCTGTAAATGTCAAAAAATAGGAAATTTTTTATCTTAAAAAAGGGAATAATTACGTAAGGGTTTGGGATGCAGGGAACATTTTTGTGTTACACACTGTGTTGCTCGGTGGTGGTCAGGTATGCAAGGTATGAATTGATATCAGTGGAAACAAATTTCGCTGTACAAGTCCAAAAAAGAGTCGAAAAGGGGAATAATTTCATAAGGATTTGAGGTGGAGTGAACATTTTTGTGTTCATTGATTGATTTAGTCTTGATTGTGGTCATGTATGCATAGTATGAATTGGGTCGGTGAAAATGTTTAGGATTATTTCATATAAGTCAAAAATGGGGATTTCAGAGTTGAAAAAGGGGGATCATTCCATAAGGACTTGAGGTAAAGTGATTTGTTTGTGTTACACACTTCAGCATTTGCAGGTGGTAAGGTATTTAAAGTACAAATTGGATCGGTGGAAAATGTAGGACAAGTTCGCTGTACGAGCCAACAAATGGGAATTTCGGAGTCGAACAATGGGGAAAATTCCGTAATGATTTAAGTTGGAGTAAAAAAAATGAGTTACACACTGCGCAACTTTAAATTTATAGTTAGTAGTCATGTAAGGTAAGTATGAACCTCATCAGTGGAAAATTGTATGATTAGTTCGCGGTACGAGCCAAAAATAGGAATTTTGTAGTAAAAAAGGGGGGATAATTCTGTAAGGGTTCGAGGGGTGAGATAATGTTTGCGATACGCACAGCGGGACTTTATAGTAGTCATGTATGGTAAGTATGAACTTGATCAGTGGAAAACTGTAGTACTAGTTCCGTACGAGCCAAAAATGATAATTTTGGAGCCAAAAATCCCAAAATCAGAACAGAACATTTACAGAAAAAAAGTATATTCAGCCCTCTGAAATTAGGATAACCTGACAGGTCCTTACAACACCAGAGTCACTTAGCCCCACTCCCCAAACGTAATAGTATTAGTACTAATCTTATTACTTTTATAATGGGTATAACCGGATTAAACTCTCACATACTAGAAAGCCAAATATATACCTGAGAGTCAAACCAGGGATATTGGGATTCCGGTAAGAATGCATCCCCCTGTTATATGTACCCTTCGCATGCTGCCAACCAACCGCCCAAACAAGTACATGAAGTTTCAAGTCAATCGGACATAGAGTTGCAGAAATAATCAGTAGTCCAAAACTTTAACACAATCTAAGTAATTTTACCTTGAGCATGTGTTTGTTTGTTGGGGTTCAACGGCCTATCAAAAGTTATGGTCATTTAAGGCCGGGTCAATGGGCTTAGTGCGGGATCCCAAGTCAGAACCGAATATTTACAGAAAAAATATATATTCAGCCCTGAAATTAGAATAACCTGACCTGGTGCCAGGTCCTCATAACACTAGAGTCACTTAGCCCCACTCCCCAAAAGTAATAGGATTAGTACTAATAGTATTACTGGTGAATGTTAAGGAGTACCTGATTTACTTCGGAGTTGAAATAATTTAGGATCAAATACAATCTAACGTTTCATATACATGTATAATAAACGTTCAAAGCCAGTCTGGTATACTTTACCATTTATATTGTGTTGGTAGACACATGTAATTTACACAAATTGATACATAAAACTGCTGAATTTGAAATGACATTTAAAAATATACCTTGAATCAGCTTGAGACAGAAGTGCAACGCCCAGATGCCATTGTTATCACTATTTTGATCTCTCCAGAAGCAAGCACAACAAATAGTTTGTGTTTGGCATATTGAGCCTGAATTAGAGATTAGGCCATACAAATGTACTTTGGTTCTCAAACATGGGGTTCGCAGAATGTGAGGCGTGAGGGGGGATTTTTTATTATAGGAATGAATGGCCTTTTTGTGGAATTTATCGGGGTATAAACTTGGAAAAGTCGCGGGAATACTGGACGAAGGCCGGAAGGCTCGTCCAGTATTCCCGCGACTTTTCCAATGTTTATATCCCCGATAAATTCCACAAAAAGGCCATTCATTCCTTATAATTCCCAGCATTTGAATTAAAAATTCATCAAGAAAAGTGTTTGTTTATTTTCAGTTTTCTTAAGAATTATTTTAACTGCGCCTCACGGTTACGGAAAGTAGTTCGGCGTGGGAGTTTACTGGGATATAAATTTTGAACAGAGACTTGCTACGGACCAATCAAATGTTAAGGAATTGTGTAAATATGTTTGTGCTGGAATTATATATATTTTATTTTTGTTTGAGATGTTCGTCTACGATTTATTTTCAAGTTGTCAAATGCATATATGTTCTATATATTCTATAAAGTTACTATAACCACTTTAGACGTGAAAAATCCGCAGATTTCATCACACTTGGTTGGATTTAACGTAGTGATTCTATTTGATCATGTGGCGAATTACAAAAAAAAAAGTACGATTTTATTACTCCATGTCGATAAAATGCTTGATGGGCAGAGATTATTCTGACGCGGCTATATCTGAGAACAAAAATACTTTTGTATGGCCTGAAGCTCGATTAACACGATTAATCAAAATGATTTATTTCGAAACATGCAATTCGTGCTCAGAAATGTTATAATCATATTTTAATAAGAGTAATAAACTGCAAACAGTGTCACATAATTCAATATTTCATACATACATGTACATGTACTGTGTATCTGACATTTGATTTAAAGGGTGCATATAATATAAGTGTCATGGATGGATATTAGGATGACCAGATGGAATGATGAAAACTTATATACATGTACACCTAGTCAAACCGAGTAATTCAAATTCATAGCATGAACATTTGACCACTTCTTAATGTGTGAAAAAAGTTCAAAGTTTCAAGGTCATATTAATGGCAGCATGGATAAAAAAACAATAATGGTCCATATAAGCAGTGCTCTGTATATAGCCACTTTAAATGAATGTAGCTGTCAATTAGCCAATTTAGACAACATAGCTGCCAAGTAGCCAACTTAGAGCATCTCATATGATGTGAAACTTACCTGTATACCTGTACTTACACATTATCTATGTTCTTCTTATAAATATTATAATCAGATTTTTATCAATTAACAAGTTTTGTATTGACCCAATACGTACTGACTGATAATATAATGTCGCAGCAGGCATTTACATGATCAGTGGAATGACACAACGTGAAATAGTCCGAGTTCTTTTCAACAAAAAATAACACCTAACATAACACGATACCTGATAACGCTCAGCTCGGAAATGGCAGCAGCGAGCCACGGAATTCCTACTCACGATTCCTACCTTGATAAATTGATATCAACAGACACTATAATCGTATTCTTTATTTATCAGTTTGTCTGTTTTAATGGTGCATGGACCAGTGTTGAATATGTATCGTAAAACATTTTTACTCAACAAGGTATTAAAATATCAATAAACAAGAAATGTTGCCTGTCGGCACACATATACCCCCAGATTGGAGAAACTGTGGCAAAGTTAATTAACCAAAGTGATAAGTATTCACAAGCACATTTATGAAGGTCAGAAGGTCATGGTCATATTAAGGGAAGTGTTGATGTGTGGCATTTGTCCACAACTATGATGTATTGAAATATTAATAAATCCATCAAAGGATATAGAAGTTATGACATAAATGTGAAGCTCCGGCGAACTTATGTGTGAAAAAGTTCAAAGTTGTCATGGTCAAAAGGTGAAGGTCATATTAAGGGCAGCATGTATGTGTGTCATTTGTCCACAAGTATGCTGTGTTGAAATACACACACGGTGACACAGTCCAAATACTATATGCCTACGGCTCTACCAAGAAGGGGGGGGGGGCTAACATGGCCCCTAAGGGCTCCAGATAAGGATATTTTCGTGGTACATCAGCATTGATAATCAGGAATTCAGCATTGAAATAGATCTGAGAGAGTACAAATCAGCATTGACATTTCAGCATTCGAAAAGTGCAGCTGAAAATATATTGTCCTACACCACACTTTTCTACCTACAACTATCAAGAACAGATGGAGATAGTTGTGTATGTCTGTTCAATTAACAAGTTTATGAAACGTTTATGAAATGAAGTACTACAATTGAAATTAGTGTTAAATACTGTATGATACGGAGCCCCACAGGGGACGTAGAATTATTTTTGTTTATTAATTCGTTCCACTCAATTTAACAATTCGTTCCCCACCCCGAATTAACAATTTGTTCCCTCAATTTAACAATTCGTTTCCCACGCGAACGAATTGTTAATTCGAGGGAACAAATTGTTAAATTGAGGGAACATTTTATCAATTTGTGGGAATGAATTTTTTAAAGGTACATGCCCACTCAGTAAGCCCAAAATGTCAAAATATAAAAATATTTAAAACAGCAGACGACAATTGTCGTTTCCAGCGCTTTAAAGGTACATGCCCACTCAGTAAGCCCAAAATGTCATTTATAGGCATTAAATAAGTGTATACTATGTCACTATTCCACCAGTTATAAACGTTACAAGTGCCCGCTATACAGATATAATCATTTAGTAATATTTATTTTACTGATAGTGACACGCGGTGGTATCAGGCTATTTTCATATGCAAATGAGGCATGATATTTTTTAATTATTTATACTAAAGAAATGCGTCACCTGAAACAATAATATTTTCGACATATTTTAAAGTATGATCATTGCACATCATAAAATAAATACAGAGATTAAATAGTAATGTCTGTTAACATTTTAAGCAAATACGGTTATCGCCCCTGATATCAGTGTGTAAATTTGCGTCTGATATAAAATGTAAAATAATGCCAATCAGTATGTGGGATAATGGCGCATAAATGTTTATTTTGCCAGGAAATGTCTCAGATGATGTCTCTGATGTAAAGAACATTTTGTACCTACTGAGTGGGCATGTACCTTTAATTTGAGGGAACAAATTGTTGTATCATAGGAACGAATTGTTAATTCAAATAAACAAATTGTTAAATTGATGGAACACATTGTTATTTCGTGGGAACAAATTACTAAAAAAAATCCATGTCCCCTGCGGGACTCCGTACTATAAGAATCTAATTTCATCACTGAAAAATATTTTTGGGGGTAAAATACTCTTTAAGGCTAAACTGTATTGCAGCTCTGGTCCCTAGCATGCACTAAAAGTACATGTACTTCACCTTGTGGATGCACACCACTCATTCAGACAGCTGGTTCGCTTTAGTCTCTGTGTCTCAGTCGTTCTTAAACCAAAGATGACCAGAATTTCTCGCATCTCAACACCATACAGCTCCATCGTCACTGCGGATGATCCTTGGCACTGTACATGCTCACTCTCATCACTACAAATTTCACAATTATTGCTTGAGACACAATGAAGTTGGTTCCCATCCAGTGCATGTAGGTGGCACACAGGGCACTAATGTGGCTCCCAGTCTTTGGCTGGTTGTCCATTTCTGCTATCAATTGCAGCATTTGTTGTGTTTGCCTCCTTTACCAGCTTGGGTGACACAATGTACAGCTAGATTAATTAACATAGCTGGCTTCCTAAACTTCCAAGTAGTCAGAGCGATGATCTTCTGTCCTGTAATATAAACACATTGTGTGTTAGAGCAGAGCTTTACCATAATGTTGTAGTGACATAGAGATTCCCGACTATAGTGTCTTTTGATATGTTGTTTACCAGGCAAGGCTAGGAAGCACGTAGGAATTACGAGGCTTGCCAAGAAATTCCTACAGTTTCCGAGCTGAGCCTGATAAACATGATATCAAAAGGCACTAACATAGTGTTCTATTTATCAGGTAACGTCTTTAGGTACATAATGAGCAATTGTGACTTTGTTTTCGTTGAAAAGAATGTGGACTTGTTTCTGTGACGTCAAGGCTAGGAAACGCATAGGAATTTTGAGGCTTGCCGATGAATTCCTGCCTTTTCCGAACCGAGTCTGATAAACTGGATATCAAAAGACATTAGCATGGTATTCTATTTATCAGGTAACGTTTTACATGTATGCTAAAACATGACGTCATTATCTCTGGATAGAACGCGGACTTGTTTACGTTGCGTCATTACACCGACGGCATTCGATAACGTCATTTGGATGTCATCCGACCAATCGAACGTCAGTTTTCACTTTGTTGTAACCCGGTTGTTTGTATCAGGTCAATGCCCGATACAACAATATGTTATCAGTCAGTACGTATTCAGTCAATACGAAGCTCGTTACCTGATAAAGTGTCATCTTAGCTCTTTGACTTTGTATTTATTTCCAAATGAAAAGCCAACGTGTCTCAAATGATCACAAGCACAAGTTGATTTTCATGTAGGTCATCTGCAGTTTATCAAGCTAAAAATCACATGTAATATGTTACTACAATTTTATCAAATACGAGAAGTCGGAACGGCATGAAAATAAATCAGAGCGGCATGAAAATTGTTCGAATCGGTATGAAATGGTCGGATCGTAATGAAAATAGTTCAGATCGGCATGAAAATAGTTCAGATCGGCATGAAAATTATTATGATCGGCATGAAAATGGCTCAAATCAACATGAAAATGTTTCGGACCTGCATTTTCAGATTTTGGTTTATTTTCCAGAAGTTTTCAAAATGCTCTAGAAGCTAACTTAAGAGGTTACAGCACTAATTATAATGTTACAACATGATCAGACTGATTAATCTGAAAGAAATTCTGGCCAAGGTCTGAACAATTTTTTTTTTTTTTTTTCATGCAAAATTCTGAAACAATTTTCATGCAGATCCGAATCACACAATTTTCATGCCGATCCAAATCATTTTCATGTTCATATGAACCATTTTCAAGACCGAACCAGTTTCATACAAACATTTTCATGCCGACCAAACAATTTTCATACCGACCAAACCATTTTCATGCCTGTCTGAAACATTTTCATGCTGATCTGAACCATTTTCATGTCGATTAGAACCATTTTCATGCCCAAAACTAATTTTATGGCGGTCTGAACGATTTTCATCATGTTCATTCCGATCCAAACCATTTTCATGCCGATTCCAACTTTTTATGCCAACCCAAACCATTTTCAGGCCAGCAAACCATTTTCATGCCTAACCAAACCATTTTCATGCCGCCGAACCATTTTTGTGCTAATCCGAACCAATTTGATAATGCATTTCTTCTACTATTGTACCAGGAAGTACAATTTGCGTAACATAATTTCTTGTTGTGAAATGTTAATATTACCTGCAAAGTCAGTTCCATCACAACACACCCACCCCTTGTAAGCTATTTATATAGTGAATTATAGCTGATTTTTATCGGACGAAAAAATCTTTCCCCTTTTCTGCATATATATATATGTTGTGATCATTCATTTGCGGAGGACGGTTCAAATGAGTGGTAACAACATATACTTTAATTGAGAAATGAAGAATGCAAACAACAGAAGTAGTATAATACCTCCTTATTAGTAACCAGAATTTTCTACCTGTAACAACGGGCAACTTCCCTGCATTACACAGAATATTCAAGTTACCTTATTACTAATTAGCTGCGATTATCTCGGCTGGGTGAACTATAACTACAAAGCAAATGCAATTGTAGTAGCTTAGATAATCTCAGCTCTACAGATGTATTTTACTATTTCATCTGTCTTTTATATTTTCGGTATCCGTTACATCTAACGAATTTAAGACAGAAAATACAAAATACAGATGAAATAGTAGAAGACATCCGTAGAGCTGAGATTAACTGCACATATTCCGCTTTATAGGCAACAGGTTGTCCTATTATATTATGTAGTGCAATGTAATGAAATGTAATTAGAGTTATGTACTAAGAACAAAGGTGAGATTATCTATTGTTTGTATCCGTTTGATCTAACGGATACAGAAAATATAAAAGACAGATGAAAAGTAAAAGTCATACGTATAGCTGAGATTATCTAAGCTACAAGGGCAGTTGCAGGCACGTACATTTGACAGCATGTATGCAACGGACGGTGGGGTGGTGGTGTCTTTTTTGATAGTTGCGAACGTAACTCTACGGACGATACGTTACGGCAGTAGATCGCAAGATACCGTTCGCAACTATCTTTTTGACAGACCTCTGCAATATTTGTTCTCCCTCTTTTTATGAATTTATTGCCGCCAGTTGTTGGATGGGAATGTTCAAGGTCACTTATATGACACCAGCACCAAACAAGATCCATTACAAATGGGGACATATCGGAATGCCAGCTATTAAAACGGCCAAAATATTGACTGTAAACAACATTGTCGACTTCTATTCTTGTCGGGTATAGGTTCATATCGCACTATTTTGTCCGCAATAAACGTTACGTAAACGCTTCAGAAAAATACTTGGCAACAGTAATTACGTAAATGTATTACCTTTGTGTTTGATATTGTTAAACTATCTGTCAATTGCTGAAAATCTGTGAACATCCATCTCGTGTTTTGGAATCGATAAATTCTTCCTCGTGTTTTGGAATCGACAAATTCTTCGACCGGCTCGGCTGGTAACCAGTACAACTGAGCGGAACACCGGGAACCACATGTTTGCCACTCAAACTTCATAAACAGGCGTTTTTCTCTTCTTTTCCATAGATATTTGATACACATATATATTATTTTCGTTAGTATTTTATGTGTTTATCAAAATTAAATTAATTTAAATATGCTGGCAGCCGGAAAAGCAGACAGAATAATGAAATAAATGTGCGAACTCTTTCGTGCGCATGCACGTTTTCGACCTCATTTTTGTAGCAAAAACGGTACAAAAGTAGTGTCTAGTGGCGACGGAGCCGTTGTGGTCGACATTTTTTTTATAAAGCTTACAACAGGGACCCTGTAACTCCGGAACGATGGACGAAAGCCGGAACACAGGCTCCGTGAAACAGAAGCGGTGTAAGCACTTACCGCCTTTGGGAAAATTCCATTCGACGTCCTCCAGCTCCAGATCACCAACGAGTGTAGGTTCCCCTATATAGTCCATTGTGATTGATTTCTAATTCTACGGAGCCCCGCAGGGGATACAGAATTTTTAAAATTAATTCGTTCCCACGATATAACAATTCGTTCCCTAAAATTAACAATTCGTTCCCTTGAATTAACAATTCGTTCCCACGATTTTACAATTCGTTCCCTCGAATTAACAATTCGTTCCCATGAAATGACAATTCGTTCCCTCAATTTAACAATTCGTTCCCTCGAATTCACAATTCGTTCCCACGATATAGCAATTCGTTCCCACGATATAACAATTCGTTCCCACGATAGAACAATTCGTTCCCGCGGGAATCTGTGCCTCACAATAGTATAATGTACATATTTGACCGACTTTCATGAAATAACAAATATGTTAATTCTTAACTTTTGAAAAGACGATATCGTACTATCGTCATCGTTGTATCGTCGTAATATCGTCATCGTAGCATTGTAATATCGTCATCGTAGCATCGTACTATCGTCATCGTAGTATAGTACTTTCGTTTTCGAAGAGACGATGACACGTCATCGCTGTCTCGAACCTAGTCCTATCTCGACTATATGGACGATCTCCCTTCGACTGTATAATTTATATTAGAAACAACATATCAGGTGATTGTTTATCTGGCACATGTGGTCCATCGTCCGTTGTTCGTTGTTGACACACAATATCCAAATTACAGCACACTTGCTCCGAAAATGATTTTTAAAATTGGTTAAAATCACTATTTATGAACTTATGATAACTGGTATCAACAGCGATATAAAATAAAAATCCGGAAGTAGACGTGCGATATAATAAACACACAGCTATATGACTCACGTAGCCAAGTATACAGAATGAATAGAAATTTGGCAATAGTACACACTGTACTGTACATAAATTATGTCTTAATTATTTGTTGCCGTTCTAGTAGGGGGGCAAGCACCCATACATGTAACAATGAATTCTGTTCAACCCGAGAGAGCAAAAGCAACGACTAGTTTAAATCAATGAATTATATCATCATGAACACGAATCCGGTGTCGGTCAATCAAATCAAGTGGGACAAGGTCATTTTTGGGGTCATTAAGTGCACAAGGGTCAAATTAGTGCAAAACTCACTCTATTTTGATAATACAATATGTGCTTGCACAACATTACAGAACAATCCGATAAAGTATGTTTTATTGGTGATTATTGTTTTTTGGGGCATATACAAAGCAATTCGGTTTGCTCGGACGTCTCTATCGTTGAGAGTATCAACATATTCAAGATGGCCGCCAAGCATCAATATTTAGCATGAAATGTGTACTTATTTGATGAATGAAAACAAATAGGCACTTGGATCTTGATCGGACGGACGCAGAAAACCCTTTCGATACCATGCATTAATTTTAGACATAGATAGAGGCTATCAAATCCATATGAATCCAAGATGGACGCCAAATATTCATCAAGATCAGGCAGCATTATATACACTGTTGTGGACCATATCTTGGTACTAAGCTATATATGAACATATTAGTTTGATTTTCATCTGAGATACGATATTAAAAATATATATCAATATTTATGCTCTTCTTAAAGAGCGTGTTTAGTTCAAAATGGCCGCCATATTTTCCAAAAGAAATCGAAAGTTATTGAATATTATGTTTACTTTTGCTTTACTTATGTATACTACTGCATTCTGTTAGGCGGTTAAATCAGTACGTTGGGACACACTTGATTTTGAAGTCATTTGTAATTGTGTTTATTCAAAATTGTCGCCTCATTTGATGATTTTTAATATAGTGTGGTACGGACAATTGTTACGTTTCTTTTCATTTACTTTTAAAATTTTCTTTATATACAGATCACATTGTTCAGGCTAGTATAATCGCTGATAATACACTTAGTGATGCTCGAATTAGGTTACACTCATTGTAGAGTCAGAATATTAAAATATATGTACTGTTTGTTTTACTGTATTTTATTGAGTCTTACGTTATCATATACGTATACACTACGTATTGAGATTGGTACATATACTATAGTTCGGCCATGTTCGCATTACAGTCAGATATCAAACTGTCATATGCTAGTGTGCGGCTAAGTACCATGACATTTCAACCACTTTAGACGTAATTATAACCAAGATAAAACAATTCATGTAAAATACAACACTAATCAAATAGTATGTATTACAGTTTCTATTTCCGTGAATATCCAAACATTCACAAGTGGATATACCCATATGCATACACTTAAATTACACTGAAATATTTAATAATTTTCCCATATAACCATACGTCTGTATAGGGCAGATCAGCATATTCTATTTCAGCAAAACATTCCGCATGACTGCTTGTAGAATCATCGCTGATAAATGGAAATATATTCTCAATTAGCATATATTCTCATAAAAAAAAGTCCCGTCTCCTGCACTGAAATCAATATTGACTGCGTATATGCGTTTCAAATATATAAAACATAATATGCTGTAACGAATGCTCATGATTTAGAGGCCGCCTCATATCAGCTATGTGCGAATGTTTAGCTTTACACGTTTCGCTTCCAGGTTAGCTAAAACCCGGTTGGTTGAAAATCCAGTCACGGGAATTGAGGTGTTGTACTAAAAAGTGGTTGTTTGGTTGATTTTTGTACATTATTTATCCATTAATCGCAATTGCAACTACCCAAATACGTGCATGTAAAAATAAGTGTCTCTGTTTGGTCTCTTGCGATCTTAAGTATATGCCGTATATTGGTGTGTATAGACACGGATGGTGGGAACTTTCTGATATAATTCTAGATTAGCATAGAATAATCAACCATGTTCATTTTAATACATTTAAAGTATTATATATTATATTACACATATGGTTGTGATATTATAATACACAGTTATGACACTTACACATACCATGTAAGGACATTATATGACTACAACATATATGATTACAGTGTATAGTATTACCCAGAAACAAGGCCCTTCATAACTGTGATACATATACATACATATGCATTCAATATAGATTGTATTATGACTGCATAATACATTTTTATAACTTTTATTCTTTCTATGTGCCAAACAATCTCATGAATGACCTCAACATATGTTCCATCATGAATTGACAACATATTGATCTCGATCGCATTATAGTTTAATATCCATACTTATGTGACTCACAAATACTGACTCATTAAATCCTTCCTATGTACATAGTACAAGCCTACCCGTATATGATTTCTTGATAGTATAGGTCATCCACACGCGATTGTATTGTTAATAAACACAGCATATGCCGTTTATGAACTGAGATGTAATGGTCTGGATGACACCTTGCATTGAATTCGTAGAATAGAGAGTAATGTGAATATGGCTCACAAATACTGGTTATATTAACTTATTCATGCATGTACTTACATGGCCTAGCACATGGCTACCGGCATATGACTACTTAAATGATACGTCATCCAAAAATTTATTTTATTTTGGGCAATAACAACATCATATGTCGTATATAAACTGAGATTCGATGACCATGTTCAGATCATTGATTCTACATATATACGATATGTATATCTTATATAATTCCCCAATTGTCAAGTAATTGATTATGTCTCTTGGTGCACCGACAAGCACACTCGCAGTGTCCATGTGCAGCGTTTCCAAGTTATTGGTATTCCATGTTCATGTTTCTGTCGTCAATATTACGACTTTGTTAAAATGATAAATGTGTCGATAAATACTTTTCAGGTATAAATGGTGGGAATATAACGTATGTAAATGCAATTCAGTGTCTTCTATAGCGCACTAATGTGGATATTAGCATACTACTTATATGGCTCAAGATGCGATGGCGTGGTTTTCGTTTTCATATCCAAAAAGCTAAGTATACTTCTTCGCTATGAAAAAACGCTGCTTTCCTTATGTGGGAAGTGAATAATGGTAGTTGTTACGTAGCCAGTCAAGTTCAGAATTCATCAACTTCCCTTTGATATGTCAATCGCTGTGCCTTACCCACCCTGTCGTGTACCACATTAATAAATTGATTATCGTTTTTCATAGATAGATAGTAGGCTTTCGTATATAATGGAAAATGCAACCAATATCCGCATCCGCATGGCATGTACCGGTATCTCATGGTTTCGATGTATGCAACAGACCCGTAACCATACATTTATGAAGCAATGAGTCGTTTCGATGGCTTGAATGGCCCGAGGCAGCTATGGGGTTACGGGGCCATGCTCTCCCAGACAATTGTGAAACCCAGATGATCTGAAATACCATTTTATATATTCTCAGCAAAAACTGAGCACATACATGTAATACGACTCTCCTGCTTGCATCAATATTATAAAATGACTACGTATTGACAATATTTCATATTTTAGTGCATGAAAGAGTGGCCATCAAGGCACGACGAGGGAGGTTGGGGAGGGAGTCATCCGACCGCACCGATCCCCTGGTTACGGACCTGTTGCAATAATAAAATGCAACATTGGTGTTCATGGTCGTGTTAAAGATAAGATGATAGAGTTCCGGTTTAATGTTAAATGGCTTTAAACCTACTATCGACAGCTCATTTCATCTGCATGGATGGGGGCGGGTAACTGAATATTTGCATACAATTTCCATCCAGCCCTAACATTAGACAAACAGGATCTACTGTCAGGTCTTCACCACACTATAGTAACTTAGCCCTCCTCCACATAAACGTAGTAGGATTACCACTGATCGTATTACTGTTATAACGGGGTTAGCCGGATTCAACTCTCGCCTACAAGAAAGCTGAATATGCGAATAAGGGCCAAGCCAGTGATATCGCGCTCCCTGGTAATTATTAACCCACCATCGTTAATTATATAATAAATTACCCTTCAAATACTCCCAACCTGCCACTGTATTTTATTTCCATCCTAATACAGGTATTAGACACGGGCATTATGTTGATTCACTCAAATGAATGAATACCTAGATGTAATTGTAGATATGTTCCTGTTTCCTTTGACATTGTCAACATGTATTATGTTCCACTTGAAATCCAAGATAATGACTATGTAGTCGTTTACTAACCATTACCATGTTACAGCTAGGATCTATTGTTATCCATGAGTTGCACCAATATTTTGTTGATAGCTCATATTATAAAACTACGCAATATAGTAGTCATCTTGGTAACTAAAATGGTGGTCATAAATTATTATTCTTTATGTTGTCATCGGAAACACTAAAACATTGATTGTATGGTGTGGCATATGCTATGTCGTTGATGACTACCCTAATTAATATAGATGTGCCAGAATTGTATCCATGTTGGCGATCATCTTTCATTTACGTTTGTTTGCGGCGACAGATAATTCGGTAAAGTTTGGAACACAAGCCTCGCATTTTTAAAATATTACAAATATGATTTCCAATTATGCTTCATGACTTTACTACTTTGTCGATCAACAGCGCCTAAGAGCTTAAGCGATACTTAGCGGCCATCTTGAATATTCCAACATGGTCAAATAATAAGTATATTAGATGGACGCATTCATTTTTGCAAAGAACACATTCAATAATAACAAAAAGGCAAACAACTGAAATATAAATGAGCATGAAAGTGTAGCTATATATTTTTGTTATTCGACACACATTTATTGCACGTCTGTGTGAATATTTGGCGGCGATCTTATAGGTATATGAATATGTCAGTGGTGAATTGTTTTTATAAGCTATCAAAACGTATTTCTATGTATGTAAACGCATAATGTAAGTACCAAACGCCATATAATAATCAAGTCAGAATATATTTAAGACAAAATGTTGATACCTGGCGGCCATCTTGAAAATCGCAAAATGCACACCGGTTTGAACCACAATAAAAATGAAGCTTCTCATATATGTCCTAAGGAAGAATATTCAACAATTTAAACAACTTTATCTGATATTTGAAGCATGATATGCATGTACATGTCCATTTACTGATATAAAATATGTTTTTGAACTCATTTGACCTCTTTGCACTTAATGACCTCAAATGTGACCTTGTCGCACCTAATTTGATTGACCGACACCGGATTCATATTCAGGAATGTATGATGTATCAATCTAGCATAGTCGTTGCTTTTGCTCTCTTCGGTTGAACAGAAATCGTTTTTAAGCCACTTCTCTTCAATGTGCCCCTCCACTATTCTATTTTTAGTCCCGGAATACGAAACAGAGGTAGGTAGCGTTACTGAAGCGACGAAGCGTATACATTCTTGACAAAATTTGCACTTTATAGAGTCACGATATGTTGAAGTGATGGACCTACGGAGCCCCACAGGGGACGTAGAATTATTTTTTTTATTAATTTGTTCTCACGAAATCACAATTCGTTGACTCAATTTAACAATTCGTTCCCACGAATTAACAATTCGTTCCCTCGAGTTAACAATTAATTCCTTCAAGTTAACAATTCGTTTCCACGAAATAACAATTCGTTCCCGCGGGAACAAATTGTTAATTCGTGGGAATGAATTGTTATATCGTGGGAACGAATTGTTAACGAATTGTTAATCATTTAGTGGGAACGAATTGTTAATTCGATGGAACGAATTGTTATATTGTGATAAAGAATTGTTAATTCTTTATCAAAGGAATTGTTAAATTGAGGGAACGAATTGTTATTTCGTGGGAAGGAATTAATAAAAAAATACATGTCCGCTGCCGGCCTCCGTACGGACCAATGTATATACGTGTATTTAATATACATACAAGTATCAGTAAGTGAGTTGATGGTGTGTAACGGCTTGTCAATAGCTTATGTCATTTCCAGGGCATCATAGGCCAGGTTAGCGGGGTCGAACACCATTAGTTCACCTGTTGTGATGGGGTGGGGGAGGGTAAGTCCTAAACTCGGAACTGTTAATGAATATTTACATGGATTTAATTTGATTTATTGGTGTTTAACGGCCTATCAGCAGCTAAGATCACTTAATGCCGGGCCAACCAGGGCCGTAACCATGGGTAAACTCCAGACTAGGCGAACCAAGTCCCGATATGGGGGTCAGGGAGCATTCACCCCGCCACCACCCCGGGCATTTGTTATGCTCACGCCACCGAATGGTGAGGGGGGGGGCATATAGTGTTACCGGCGTCAGTACGTCCCGCGCGGGGTTTCATTTCATGTAGCCTCTTCATATTTCACACATGTGTTCCTCCGATGGTATTCCATCATGCTGCGATAAAACAACGATCCTCGGCCCGCGCTAAACCCAATGTAAAGGTCACATACTTAGTGCATGAAAAACCTTGGCGAATTTCTTATAATTTCCTTGCACGGACATGCTTGATACTTCACACAAACACATTCATTTTGCTCTTATTGTCTTCTAATGCCCTGTGACAAATTTCCGATCATCCCGCCCCCGCTAAGCCCAGGACCAAGGTCACATACTTAACGCTCGGGTAAACGTCTTATAATTTCTTTGCTCGGATCTGCTTGATAGTTCACACACGCATTGCTCTAATGGTCCCCTACTGGTCTTTGACAAATCCATGATCGTCACGTCCCTGCTAAGCCCAGGGTAAAGGTCACATACTTGATGCGTTCAAAACTGTAACGTATCTTATAATGTATGTTTCCTTGCACGGATCTGCTTGACATTTCACACTTTCACACATACATTGCTCTAATGGCCCTCTACCGCCCTGTGCCAAATCCACGCTAAACCCAGGGTCAAGGTCACATATTGGTGCGTTAGAAACCTTAACGCTCGGTAAATGTCTTATAATGTCTGTTTTCTTGCACGGATCTGCTTTATATTTCACATACGCTTTACTATAATGGGCTTCTACTGTCCAGTTACGAATCCACGATCGTCCCGCCCCTGCAAAGCCGAGGGTCAAGGTCACATACTTGGTGCGCTCGAAACAGTAACGCTCGGGTAAATGTCTGTCTTGTAGTGGGGTGGGGGGCAGGTGGGGGAGCATATGCGATATGTAATTTAACGATCGGGGTTCATCCTTACAGGAATCCCGACTGGAGACCTGGTTTGGCCTTCACATACGTCTTTGGCACTTTTGTATGTGACAGTTGAATCTGGTTATACCCCTTATGTTGGTATTATGATTATTAGTAATCCTATTACTTTAAGGGAAGGGGTCAAGTGACTTTGGAGTGGTATGGACCTGGCACCAGGTCAGGTTATTCTAATTTCAGGGCTGAATATATTTGTATCGATGTAAATATTATATTCTGATTTTGGGACCCCCCCCCCCACAAAGCAGAAGGTTGAATGCGGGATCGAACCCATTGGCCCGGCGTTAACTGACCTTATCTGTTGATAGGCAGTTAAACACCAACAAACAAACAAACAAAATGTCTTATACTTTCAGTTTCTGCTTGATATTTCATACACGCATGGCTCTAATGGTCCTCTACCGCCCTGTAACAAATCCACGATCATCCCACCCCCGCTAAGCACAGGGTCAAGGTCACATATAGTTGAGTTCGAAAACTTAACGCTCGGGTAAATATCTTATAATTTCTGTTTTCTTACATGAATGTGCTTGACTATTCACACGCACGCACGCACGCACGCACGCACGCACGCACTATTCATACGCACGCACGCACGCACGCACGCACGCACGCACGCACGCACGCACGCGCCATCTTGGACGCCATCTTGAATTTGAGACTTTTTGCACCAGTTGCCAGATTTACATCCAGGCTAGAAATGTTTGTCAGATGTTACTCTTGTAAATAAAATTTCCGTCTGGGTCGGAACGAAATGTTATATTGTTGGCCTTGGCTTCTCGTCTATATAGCGCTGAATCATACACGGGCTACACTGGGATATATGTATACTCCGTGGCTGAACGTGGAGGAGGGTGCAACCCCGGAACCCCACCCCCCTACCAGATCCGCCCCTGTATGTAGATAAATAGCGTATAGTTTCACCGGTATGACCGTTATAGGCTACCATATACACCTTCCGGAAGTCACTGAGATGATGTTTTAGATGCTGCATAACATGCTTCCCTTGGTTGAGGGGAATATTGTTGATTATCTCCCCGAGGAAGCACTATTTTTTCAAGGGAATATAATCCACAATAATCCCCTCAAACAAGGGTGGTATTTAATTTAATATACCGACTATTTAAAATGAACATGATTAAAGTCGCTGTTTCAAAAACAGAAACAGAAGCAAAACGCTTGCTGGCTGGAGAATCAGCCATATTTGTTTTACGAATGCTGGGCTGGTACGGGGTACGGGGTACCAGCCCATCCCCATCGTCTGTTGCCATTTCATTTGTATGCATTCGCACTTTCGGTTTCTGTATTGGATAAACGCCGGGGCCGTCCAACCAGACTTCGGTTGTTTCCGTAATTACGCTTCGGTTACTTTCGGGACGACGGGAGGGTAATATTGTAATACTCCATTATAATATTTCCCGCTGCGTTGTGTAGAATATTGTTATCCACATTTGATCTGAAATTTACCGATGGAACGCTTAGAAATTGCAATTAGGTGTAATAATATATACATATTGCTCTTGGCTGAGGGAGATATTGTCGATTTTCTTCCCGAGGGAATGTTATCTCCGGAGGCGATAGCCGAGGGAGATAATATTCTCGAGGGGAGACATATCAGGACGCTGTTCATTTTACCCCTACACTGTGTAAATTAAAAAAATTACAAAACTATATATTAAGACAATTTATTTTTCGTAACAAGCCGGCTCATCTGATATACAGTGTTCGTGATTATTCTGATGTTTACACAATTACAACATCTCTGATTAACATATTACAGGTACTCTGAAAAGTGGGATGGGAGTGGGATGAAGTGGTTAATGGCTACATGCATGTTACATGCATGTGTCCAGTTGACGCTGTCAATAACAGTGACAGTCAGTCATGTACGCTGCTGGGAAGCACCATATTCGGCTGTTAACCTGGAAAACAAAGAATTCCGAATTAAGACACGATAGCGACCTTGCATTCATGTACAGTGGGATCAGCGTGTAAGTGCACACACGAACGAACACGACATATTTGTTCCACTGACCCCACTGTAGGACACATGTATACAGCGGTTTATGTTATTATATACGTAGTAGTTGTAGTTCACATATTGAAGTGTTACAAATTAATTTAGACCAATGAAAGCATAGTATTTCGTCTCAATTAGTCACATAATGCGACTATTTCTCCAATATCCACTACATGTATTAATTAAATGTTCCAATACGTATAAAGTTATATTGCTATCCAGACGTCGCGGCTTGTTGTCAGAAATGCACGTGACACGCATCCTGTTGTAACGTGTATGGTGTCACACTGACAATAACGTAGTAGTATCGCAAGTCGAAAGCGCGTATGGGCGGGACTTGCATTGAAGCAAACATGTGTACGCGAAGAAGGCGGGCAACCAATAAGTAAGTAATAGTTCACATATTAAATTTGTTTTTTAATAATGAACGAATTTCTTGCTCGCTGCCGCTCGCTCGAAATTAATTTATTAAACATTCAATATGTGAACTATAACTATTACTATGAATTCAATATGTGAACTATAACTAACTTATAGCATGCTACGAAGCACCGCCCCTCCGCCCCTCACCCCTATACACGCTTTCAAATCCCAATACTATTAAGTGATTGGCGGTTTTTACAGCGAATCGATCATGCACACGCGGTGTAATGGTTCGCGTCGCAGGAAATCCCGTCAACAAGGCGGGATATTTGTTTATAACTTTGCACGCATTGCAACATTTAATGATTAATTTGATATATATTGACGAAAGCGTCGCAATAAGCGATTAATGGAGACGAAATGCTGTGTTTTCATTGGTCGAGAAACTAGGGCAAACAATAACACAGTTTCTCAACCATTGAGATTGGTTTCTTACGCTCCAGTTAATCCTGTATTGCACTGTTTCACTTTTATATTATTATTAAGTATTACTTATTCACAATAGGTGTCGTCTCATTCTTGGACACCCAACGCCACGCCTGGGAGTTAACAATTAATGAAGTGCCCACCCACAGCCAAAATATGCAACGGGTTCCTCAACCCCTTATACATTTCTGTTGCTTCACAGCATCGGAGAATTATTGATTGCCAGAAGCCATATACTGAATTCGTGGGCATGTTTGTACAACTAGCTTCTGGACAAAGCTTTTGGGTAATTTAAGAAGCGTATTTCTGACAATTGGCGTCTTAAACAAACTGCATTTGCCGTCGCTTTGACTATGCTTCTTAGTAGGGCATTTGTATAAAATTGCAATCGCGGACCTCATTTATACAAAAAGAATCGTGATGGCTTCAAAAAAGGGGGTCGTACGAAGCCATCGAACTTCCCCTGACGTCGCCATTGGTCAGGTTATTTCGACGGCGGAATGCTTACCGACGAAGCTGCCGGGAACGGATACGTCGGTGACGGTACAGTTGGCGTTACAGAAATCGTTGTCGCAACAAGAATGGCAGCGTGGGGCCGCCCGTTTCAGCAGGTGACACTGTAACAGGTTATGGCCATTTATTGAATGGCGGCGTATGACAGTGTCCTGTTATGGCGGATGTGTTAGGGTACGCTAACCCCTGCGGATGAGCAGGCTGGTATGAGTCTACACTGGTCACAAACAGCATAAGACCCGTGTTTAATCCAGTCAAATGTTTAACTGTGACTTGAGAAATAGGGTGTACAGGGGCGGGAGTAATTGCAAGAGTTACCGTTCGCAACTAGGGGGTTGTCCTATTTTCGAGCTCTTCGATATTCACTTTCCTGTGTTTTACGGCATTTAAATTCAGATTCCAACTGGTGGTAAACTGTGATCTATGTAAACTCCGTGGCTGAACGGGGGGGGGGGGGGCGGGGAGGGTGATGGGGTTGCAACCCCGGAACGCCCCCCCTCCAGATCCGCCCCTGGTGTATGACGCTTGGAGACTTCTGATCCCATAGGGCACTTCTGAAGTTGGGTAAGATATCTACTCAGTCTGTTAGATATGGTGGACGTTTTCTGACTCAATGGCGAACAGCGCAGACCGTGCTATATTGGTCGCAAATTGCGTACGGCACATTCTACAGATTTAACCACAAGTATATAGGAATACACATGTGTGGGTAGATTCTTTTAGCATTGAACTGACAATCCCTCGCCCAGCAACTGGCCTAGATAGATTTATCCATACATCTCTGCCCATGACAGATTTATCCGTACTCTGTACAGCTCTGCACATGACAAATGTATCCGTACTCCGTACAGCTCCGCCAATGTGAGATTAAGAGTATTCGATATATACTCCGGTGTGTGACAAGGATATTCCACCTATGTGTGGTCAGAATATGTTGTCAGAAACGAGGCTTTGCCGAGTTTAGTTCTGACGACATATTCTGACCACGAGGGTGGAATATCCTTCGTCACACACCGGAGTATATCTGGAATACTTTTTCTCGCATACCTACTAAGTCCAGAATCATGCTTAGCCATAGTACGCCATCAACGAACCACCATGATAGTATAATACTAACTTTTTTTCTTTATATGCTATCTCCAATACAACCACTCAACCGCATTACCCGTATCAACAAATGGGTGTAAACAAAGTTTACACCAACAAATTAGAGTCTCCTACATTGGATCGAAACATTTAACACATAACGGCCCAATAAAAATACGGTCTGAAGACGCCCATGACAGATGTGTAAACCCAATTACATACACAAAATAAATAGGACGCACTACGAGACAAACTCATATAAATATTGAAAATAGACCATATATCCTCAATTCAAATTTGTACAATAATGTTTACAGAATCATTTGATGTTTTTATTTTGAGTATGTATTGCAATTCCGAGACGCTGTCTTCAATTACGCAAATATCAGTCCGCCGAAAGTTTCACTCCGACGGACCGTTGCCGTTTTCAACAAATTCTTGCTCACTGTATTATTAAACAAATATTCCAATCACTATCAACTGTCACTATACATATGTTTGGTGAAGAATAACAACATACGAGGTAAATATTTTGCTGTAAATTACATGTTTCTTTTTTAATAATAATCATGTATTCAGTATTCGGCCAACTGATTTACAGACGCATCTTACACAACTCGTCCCACAAATTTACGCAAATTTGATAAAACTGGATAAAACATGAAATAAATAATAGCCTACATAACAAATCCAGAGCGACGTTGTTGACATTGTTGTCTACTGACAGTATTGTGTAGTGAGCGTGTGTTTGTAAACAATGCAGACGACGTTTGGAAGCCAATACACAAAACGTAGTTCCGGCAGTGTGTCACAGGTCAGCCGTGTGAGACAGAAAAATCCCACATGGGCGTGGCTTGGGAAATAACATTGAAATGGACTCTGGGTATGCGAGAATAAGAGTATTCCATATATACTCCGGTGTGTGACAAGGATATTCCACCCGAGTGGTCAGAATATTCGTCAGAAACTAGGCTTTGCCGAGTTTTTGACGACATATTCTGACCACGAGGGTGGAATATCCTTGTCACACACCGGAGTATATATGGAATACTTTTTCTCGCATACTAAGTCCATAATCATTTTTAGCCATCAACGAACCACCATGGTATACTACTAACTTTGTTTCTTTATATGCTATCTCCAATACAACCACTCAATCGCATTACCCGTATCAACAAATAGGTGTAAAGAAAGTTTACACGAACAAGTTAGAGTCTCCTACATTGGATCGAAACATGTAACACATAACGGCCCAATAAAAATACGGTCTGGAGACGCCCATGACATCATGTGTAAACCAAATTACTACATACACAAAATAAATAGGACGTAGTACGAGACAAACTCATATAAATATTGAAAATAGGCCATATATCCTTGATTCAAATTTGTACAATAATGTTTACAGAATCACTTTATGCTTTTATTTTGAGTATTTATTGGAATTCCGACACGCTGTCTTCAATTACGCAAAATATCACTCCGCCGAAAGTTTCACTCCGACGGACATTTCAACACGTTGCCGTTTTCAAAAAATTCTTGCTCACTGGATAAACAAATATTCCAATCACTAATAACTGTCACTATACATATGTTTGGAGAAGAATCAACAACATACAAGGTAAATATTTTGCTGTCAATTACATGTGGTTTATTTTTATAATATGTATCATGTATTCAATATTCGGCCAACTGATTTACAGACGCCCCTTACACAACTCGTTCCACAAATTTACGCAAATTTGATAACTCTTATCCACAAATTATCCGACTTCGAAATCGCCAAATCGCGACGTTGTTGACATTGTTGTCTACTGACCGTACTGTGTAGAGAGCGTGTGTTTGTAAACAATACAGACGACGTTTGGAAGTCAATACACAAAAAATAGTTCCGGTAGTGTGTGACAGGTCAGCCGTGTGCGACAGCCGTGAGAGACAGAAACATCCCACATGGGCGTGGCTTCGGAAATAACATTGAAATGGGCTCTGGGTATGCGAGAAAACGATATTCCACCCGAGTTAAGTGTCAGAGGATAGACCATTAATTTATAAAATGGAGATACGAAATAAACAGAACATACAATGTACTACTTATATTTGTCTGTGACTAGAGAAATGGGGCTTATGTGTTTTGCGACTAATCATGGCGGGTGTTCCATTGATGGAATGGCGAACAGTGCATATACCGAGCAGACTGCGGATGCACAGGCTGAGCTGGATCCACACTGGTCGCAAAACCCATAATACCATTTTCTCCAGCTACCGCCACATATCTAAACTTTGGTGGGTATATTGGTTTGAATATATAACTTTTATAAGACGTGTATCGTATGCAGCAATTTACATTAGTGCGATTAGTTTCTAGCTGAGCAACTGACTATTGAAATCTTACATTTCTGAAGTCTGGGCCCGGTTGTTCAAAACATCAGTTAGCTTAACGGACTGTTAAATCCTTAACTGAATGGTTAAAATCTCTGTTTAAACATCAGTTAGCTTAACGGACTGTTAAATCCTTATCTGAATGGTTAAAATCTCTGTTTAACAGAGATTTTAACCATTCAGTTAAGGATTTAACAGTCCGTTAAGCTAACTGATGTTTTGAACAACCGGGCCCTGGTGTTTGACAAAAACTATCCCAAATTTGATGTATCGATTGCAGGTTATTTGAACATATAAATGTACTGAATTGTTACTTATCCTCATAATAAAATGTTTTGCCAAGTTATGTAATGGGTTAATAAATAGCATACATGCATTTATCTCATTGTTGCGTTTTGAAATCGTTTAAGTATATACAAACAGGATGTCGACATTTTATCTCAACCTATGAGGTTTAACATTTAACCAAACGTGATAGAGAATAACCCGATATTAATCATTTGAAACCGAAACCCGATATAGCGGTTTATACAAACAGTGCATACCCGGATGAGCCGCCTCATCAGGATCTGCATTGTATAAAAAGATACACCCTTTTCATAAATGGACTGGTCTGCAAATCATTCTGTAAGGATTGAATTGGTTGCAAAATTAACATATCAAAATTAATTCCAATTACTTAGGGGTGAAAGGGTTAATAGTGTTCCATACATACGGACTGGTGGACACATCCCAGTTTGAAATGGCTGTGGTCTCCCAGCGGGTATTCCTCTATGCTGCACACCTGCGTGTAAAATGACACACCTCTGAGTTGCATTCAATATATAAAATATCAGGTAAATTTATTTTGATATCAAGTGTATCAGGCAAGGCTAGGAAACGCGTAGGAATTCCGAGGCCTGCCGAGGAATTCCTACCGTTTCCGAACCGAGCCTGATAATCTTGATATCAACATACAGTAGCCTGGTATTCTATTTATCAGGTAACGTTTTATGCTCGAAAATGACCACATATGACGTCGTTATCTATGTACAAAACGCAAGCTTGTTTACGTTGCGTCATTACACTGACGTCATTCGGCAACGTCATGTGATCCGACCAATTGAACGTCAGTTTTCATTTCGTTGTAACCCGGTTGTTTGTATCAGGTCAATGCCTAATGCAGCAATATGTTATCAGTCAGTATGTATTCGGTTAATACAGGGCAGGTTACCTGATCAATTATATGCTATATTTAGAGCCCGGTTCGTCCATCTATAAGGGCGATAATCCGCGAGCTGTTTATCCACCGCACATGCGGTCAGCCGTGCTCTACACACCCACACCCGTATTCATACTGTGTCTACGCAAACGCCTGCGCTAATATTTCCAATAGATGTCAATACTTGAATAATGTGCTTGAAATCAAGCAGGTTGATAATGATTGGCTGACCCTGAGTTGTGCTGCAGTTCAGACTCATATGTGGCTGTGGCTGTAGAAATCTGGCTTATGGGTTTTGCAAGCAGTGTAGATCCAGATCAGCCTGTGCATCCGCACAGTCTGATCAGGATCTGCACTGTTCGCAATTTGATCAATGAAACGCCCGTCATGCTTCTAACAAGCAATATTGATCGTTATCATGAGTGTACTATATGATGAGGAGCTACACTGGTCACAAATCCCATAAGCCCCATTTCTCCAGTCACAGCCACATATAATGAAAGTGCGTGATTCCGCATTGCTATTGCCAATACGTGTACATATTATCCTACACCTGTGCATGGAAACGTGAGTGAAAATACCTTAACATGTTTCGCAAGCAGATTTGCACAGCAGTTGTGCATTAATATCATCGGAATTAACTTTAACGAAATACGTTTTGTATACCCCTCCAGGGGCGGATCTAAAGGAGGAGGGTCCGGGGTTGCAACCCCCCCCCCCCCCGTTCAGCCACGGAGTTTACATAGATCACAGTTTACCACCAGTTTGAGTTTTAATTTAAATGCCGTAAAACACAGGAAAGTGCGAATAGCTCGAAAACCCCCTAGTTGCGAACGGTAACTCTTGCAATTACTCCCGTACCGCCCTTAGCTAGCTACACGTACGGTCGGTACAGGGGTAGACTGCAAGAGTTACCATCGCAACTAGACAACCCCGTCCGCCCCCGTTCCCCAAATGCTGGATCCGCCCCTGCCCTCGGTATTTTACGACACCGTTGGTTTATTGGTTTATTGATACCTCTAAAGGTTTAAAGGTCAAAAGTAGTACGTTAAAAATAATCCAGATTTGTTACGCCATAGACACTATTTGCATGCAAAAACCGGTCGATTGATGAACTAATCTACTTCACAGGCATGTTAATGTATCATGTACATCAGTTTCAAGCATATGCTTTAGGATTATTTTGTAAGTAGGAGCATGTTTGTCATGTGATGCGGTTTCAATTCCAGCCGCTGGCTTTTTGCGCTACCACCAGGGTGGTCACAGGAGATTGAATTTATCTTTCTTAACAATAATTAAACATATATACATAGCGAATTGCCTGAGCGGAATGGCTGCATGTTATGGGAAAATAGGTCCACAACATCCATACGAAACATTAAAGTAGCAGAGAATATAAAAATGTGTGGTCATTGGTTACTTTATTTCTATATGGGAGACGATTTTGCGTTACTTGCCTGTCCGGTTTCAAACATGGCCATCGACGCTCCTGACGAAATGAATATGTGGCTGTGACTGGAGAAATGGGGCTTATGAGCTATGCAAGCAGTGCAGCCCCAGATCAGTCTGCGCATGCGCGCAGTCTGACCAGGGCCTGTACACAGGCATTCGGCGTGTTTCGGCTTTCATCGGTATAACTATATACATGTATATATGAACAAGGCTTCTAACTTTGGTCGGACACGACCTCGTATCATAACAAAATAACATGTTTAAAATTGTAATGTTCTAGGCATTCTATGAATGTCTGCAGGATATCGATAATTCTCAAATATCATATGAACCCCTACTGTCTGTTCCACGTTTTGCTGACGACGAACTTTTGGCTATTAAACACATTAAATCTAAACAATATTTCAAAGTAAGTACTTTTTCATCAATAAAAAAAAAATTCACCCTCCCCAAAAAAAATTATTTCATAAAATTCCATCAAATATTGATTGTATTGCGAAAAAACGATTTTCCTATGGGAATTTAACATGGGGGCTAAAATTAGATTTTTTAAAAATATTTTTTTTATTTGTGGACCGATTTTCAAAATCTCACTTTTGTTTCCTTAGTTACATCATTTTCAAGCTATCTCGCCAGGTTTCGGAGTCAATTTCATTTTTTTTTAGTTTTTGCAAACACCATAAACCCCATTTCTACAGCCACAGCCACATATGTATTGTGTTAGAGAGGTGATAGAGAATAGTAGGTTAGTGCCGTGAATGAGAAAAAATATCTGGCAAGGCTTAGGAAACGGGATGGGCGAGGCTTTGCCGAGCACATCCCGTTTCCGTGCCGCGCCAGATATTTTTACGTTTGTCCGCATGCACGAGCGATAATCAGCGAGCTAACGCTCGGATAGTATCTCCTCGTACATACGGACGAACCGTGATCTAACTTATGCATACATCATAGTATAGTAATTACATACTGGACAACTTTACAGTGTATGCCGGGTAGCCATACGACTGACTCTCAGTATTGTTTATCTATCGGTATACTCACATATATAAAGAATAGTAGGTTAGTGCCGTGAATGGGAAAACATATCTGTCAAGGCTTAGGAAACGGGATGGGCGAGGCTCTGCCGAGCACATCCCGTTTCCAAGCCGCACCAGATATTTTTCCCATTCACGGCACTAACCTACTATTATATTTATCCCGGCAACACATACAAATGGCTTTAAAATGCAAACAAAATAACCCCAGCCACCGTACATATTCATACGCAGTGAGTAGGTCGTATTGACAGGATATCAAAAATGTTTCACGGTACCGTGTTTCACGGCACATATGCACTGTGTTGATGGGATAAAGAGGGTTTTGAGTTACTTGCCTGTTCGGGTTGAAAGATGACAATCGATTCTTCTGCCATGATGTAGATGTATCATGTGAGACACGCCATGTGATTTTGTATCTAAGAACATGTGCGAGTTTTCATGAAATATATATTTACAGAAACTGATATTTTCTGTAAATTGATGAAGTCGAAAACTGACGTAAATTGCGGAATATAATTATATCGTAAATATTGTAAATACATTGCAGTTTTCATGAAATACATAAACTATATAACACTTAGTTTAACAATGGATATTTCCCACAGGCTTAGTCTGAAGACTACATTGTACCAATTCACACAAATGAAGTTGGTAATTACAGGGGCATAACCTTATTAAGTTCGATCGGAAAACGATTTTCGCGATTATATTTTTATACAGGGTGCGTCAGGGGAAATGTCTATCACCTTTGATTTTGTTCAATGGATGTAAAAGACTTAGGAGACGAATTCTACTGAAATGGTATAGAAGGTATATATATAGGAATGATCCAAATATTCTTATTATTATATGTGGATGGCATAGCAAATTTAGCCACATCTAAGGAAGAGTACATACACGGTTGGACATATTATTCACGTATTGTCAAACATGGAAGTTTACAATCAACACTAACACAACCAAAATCACGATTTTTTGAAAAGGTGGCCTATTACCGATTGGTCTAAAGTTCTCTGAAGCAAATACTACTCTTACCACATCTAACTATTTTAATACTATTTTCTTCTTCATCTAAATTGATTGGCCGTAAATGCTACTCTTTTGTGTTGATGGGCCGTTAAGCCCCATTTATATCCATTATTGCCGGTCAAGCACATGAGGCTATATTTAAACTAAACAAACACAAAAAGTCACGGACCTTACACCGAAGAATGTCTTAGACCTGTTTGATAAATTAGGTCTTCCTATCCTAACCGATGCCGGGGAAGTATAGGGATTTGGGCAATCAAACCAAATAGAACGAGTACATTTACAATTTAGTAAAAGATTGCTAGGCGTCAAAATCACAGGTTGTTGAAAAACGGTTCATATTATTTGTTTTATGGGTTACTTCGGTATATCTGGTGGTGTTTATGTGCATTGTTACCAACATACAATGTACGTCACCTCCCGCAAGTTACATATATACGTACGAATTTAACCCTGGGTATTTTGACAGTAAGAAAGGGGCCCGAAGGTTCAGAACGGTGAATGTGTAGAATGTTGACGATTTCTGTCGTGTGTAATGATTGAGCATTAGTAGTTGCACAAAACTATGTAAATTACCCCAAACCAACAAAATCCACCCAAATCTACCCGAAATCCACAGTCATAGTCGTTTTTACAACAGTATTAAATGATTTAGTTTTTAAGGTAGTACAATCGAATAAGAGAAAATATGTAAAATGTGTATACAATATGATGCGAACGGACATGGAAACTATATGCAATGTAGAGAATTGGGCTGAATTTCACGAAAGCTGCCCAAATTTTACGACCATATAAACAATGCAAAAACAGTATTTATTTTCCGATAATATTAAATTTATCAAAATTCAAGAATGAGACTTCTTTTTAATTCGTGAAATTTGGTAAAATATTGATTTTATTACGAAAAAAATATTTTTCTATTGGAATTTAACATGGTGGAAAAGGAGATGGAAGTCAAAAAATAAAATAAAATGGAAATTGACTCCGAAACCTGGCTAAATAGCTTGGAAATGATCTAACTAAGAAAACACAAGTTAAATTTTGGAAAATCGGTCCAGTATTTCTGAAATTCTAAAAAGTCCCCCCATGTTAAATCCCATAGACATCTTCACAGAGTGAAGATGTCTATGGTAATTTAACATTGGGAAATTGTTTTTCCGCAATAAAATAAATATTTGACCAAATTTCACGAAATAAAAAGAAGGTTCATTCTTAAATTTTGCTTTAATTTACTATTATCGAAAGATAAAGTTTTTGAATTGTTTATATAGCTGTAACATTTGGGCAGCTTTCGTGAAACAGACAATAGGTTGTTATCATGTATGGCTGTCACAGGGTATAGGCGATGTTAAATTATTCCTGTCAATTTTCTGACAACGTTTGAAAGATAAATTTGTGCAAAATTAGAATACAATACTAAATGACTCTAGCAGAGCATTATTTTATAAAACATGTTTCATGCTTTAAATACAAACTGTACTTATATTTTGTATCAGCAAAAACATGTTAGAATATCCTTCAGTAGACTACGTGTGTCATCACACCGACTCGAAGTAGATGCTGGCCGTTGAAACAAGCCTACGAGAACGCCATTTGATGAACGAAAATATAAAAGATCTGAGAGAAAATTATAAATAGATTCTATAGACAGGCCAGGTATATTTAAATTACCTTTTACAATCTGACCGTTCAACTTACATACTACATCTCGGCGTGTTTATATGCAGGGCATTGGAAAAAAGAAATGAAATATATTTCAGTTAAATAAGTATTTTGAGACATGTTGGAAAATCATATGCCGATATGTATGTCCAGGTAAACAACTCTTCACGGCTTGTTACTTGTCTCATGTTGTGAACTTGAAGTAAGTGCAAGGGAAATAACCAGGGATCTAAATTGTGCATACATCATAGTCCACACTGGAAAACTTCACATTGTATGCCGGGTAGCCATACGACTGAACCTCAGTATCAAGGTGTATGATCACGTGGTACTAACAACAACAACAAGTACTGAAACTTCCAGAATCCATCTGATTGAAGGTACGTATTCTTTTATATTGTTACGTAACGGATTTGGATGAAATATGGCGCATCAAACACGTCTTGTTCAGCTGCATTTTGGTGGTCTTTGTATGTTCGCCCAAACTTCTGTCGTTTTTTGCGAAGAATCGATTTCCGTGTCTACCGACACGGAAATCGATTCTTCGCAAAAACGACATATGTCTGGGCCGAACTCACTGGACCACCAAATGCAGTTTATGAAGACGCGTGCTGCATACTTATTTTGGAGGGAGCGACGTTGTTGTTGTTGTAATCACGTGATCACCTTGGTAGTGTTTATCTAACGGTAAACTGACATATATGTGTATGTGCAGTCATGAGAAAACAGACCAATGTCACACAGCCAGATTCCCAACCGGCATGAGGTTACAGCGCAGTCTGATCAAGAGCTACAATGTTTTCATCATATTGTTACTAATATTCTCGATCTCTACCAACTTCAAAATAAGCCGTGCTGCCTTTGAGTAGATCTGCTGATCATTTACAACTATTCAATGCACGTGACTTATATTCCTACATGTATCGTGTTGAAAACAAATGCCAACGTTTAACCATATTTTTTTACAGTGAATATTATATCCAGAGTAAACCTCTCCCAATTACTATTTCATACATGTGTATGTTTGTTGCAGTTCTATGTGAGTAAGGACTTTTATCGTGTGTACACCACTAACTCATTGCGACATGACACCTGTACCAATCTGTCGTTAAATATAATACTGTATTGTGCACGGCGCTCAGCGTCTGTTGGCGTAATATGGCAACGGATGCGGAGCGGTGTACTTGCACATCGCATAACTGATTGTGGCTGGTGGCATGGCCCGGGGGTAACTGTCTTAGTGATGTAAGAAATCACAATGTAGGCTATAGCTGCATGGGGCAATGTTTATGTGAAATCGTATGAGACGCTATTCATGTACGCCATCTTACAATATTGTGTAGTATCACAGTAATGTGTTTGTGCTCAGGGGCCAGTTGGCTCAATGCAATAAACGTCTTCTTCTTCTTCATGTCCACAGGTACACAATCACACGGCGTGTCTCATATGTTTGTATGATAGCCATGGTAACACGTGTTTGTGTTCCTTGCTATTCCTGACGGCCACCGTGTAGCACTCATCGAGACTCCTGACGAAATGCCGGTTTACGGCGTTATACACCACCGGCTGCGCTAATTTGCCAATATTTGAATTTGTTTTTTATTTCAACATACTTGGATATTGTCTTTGAAATCAATCCGCTTGATTGGCTGAGCATGAGCCGTGCTACGGCTCAGCCTCAGCCAATACAAACTGCTTGATTGGCAGTTGAGATTGCCAACAGACATCCGGGCAAGATTAACGCAGGCGGTTGTGTAGTGATATCAGGTCACATGGTTTTACGATACTAACCTGTCAAGGTTGAAAGACGGCCATCGACGCTCGTGACAAAAAGTACATGTACGTGGATTGCGTTCATTTGCATGTATGTAGTAATTGAATAAATGGGGGGGGGGAAGTGTGGCTGCTATAGACAGGTAATTGCTATTCGACCGTGGCCTATTGCACAGGTTCCACTGTACTCGCCTGTCCGGGCTGACAAACGGCCACCGTGTGGCACTCTTCGACGGTCCTGACGTGGGGGCAATCGTAGCATACTGGCCCCCGGTACCAGCGCGCGGGGAACCCACTGTCCCCACATCCGGCGCTTTACAGAACGACCAATCACAACACTGGACGCACTCATTCGTGGGGTCGACGATGTTGGCACTTTGAGCCGCGCAGATCTGTGCAATGAATACCATGTAGCATGTTTCACCACCTCCGCTTAGTAGCGTTGCCTATTAAACACATTCAATTTGAAATATATTTGAATGTAAGAATTTTTTTTTATCAATAACAAGAAAGACACTCTGGCCCAAAAATAGTATTGATGAAATTCAATGAAATCTTGATTGTATTGCGATAAATCTATTGACCTATGTGAATTCAACATGGGACACAGTGGAGGCGGGAGGTGAATCTCCAGGAAGGTCGTAAACAAAATATTGGAAATTGACTTTGAATCCTGGCGAGTTAGCTTGGAAATACTATGCTGTATCTAAGAAAACCAAAACAATCGGTTTACAAATTTTAAAATTGTTACAATTGGGGACTTTTTTTGTTATCGATGTAAATGTACTGATATTTAAATATATTTTAGATTAAATGTGTTTAATTGAAACAAGTTGGCCGGCAACGTGGGTTAGGGTTAGGGGTTAGGGTTAGTCCCCTAACCTAACCCCAAACGTGGAACAGATAGTATGCAAGATTAACGCAGCCGGTTGTGTAACAGGTAATGGGATGGCAATGGAACGCCTCTGTATCGGGACTCGAGCCTTACAATGCTAATGGCGGAATACGCGGTGACCAATACACATCCGCCGGTCCGCCGGCGTTAATATTACACCATGATCTGTGTTTGTAAATTATGTAAAACTAAAATCTGCTCCGTATCCAAACGAGTTATAGCAAACTTCGACATTAAAATCAAGCTAACCATTTTCAGACGTGATGCAATGGAATTTATATTTTTAGACACTTCTTTTAGACTTTATCGGACCTTATATATTAAAAATCCAGACTTTTTCAAGTTTCTATCACATGGGAATTAATACGTAATATATATATTTTACATTATCAAGGGCTGGTACCATTACTAAAATCATTAGTAAAAAAACATATAACTAATATAATAAAAAATAGAACGTCAACCAAATCATACCAGCAACTCCACAGATTATCTTACAATGAAGACAATGATCCAACGACATGTACAACTGTTCCAATAATAATCTCGATCCAGCTTCGTTTCCTATAAAGTCGGCCAACTCATCACTCGTGCAAGATCCACAAATCTATACAGGATCTTACATGAGTGATGATTTAATGTGATATTTATTAGACCAGTTTACTGATTTCATAAGAAACGAGGCTATGCCTCGTTTCTTATGAAATCAGTCAACGAGTTTAATAAATATCATATTAACTCAACACACATGTTAGATTCTATTTGAAGCTGGCTGATTACCTAATATGTTTTCTGTAGCGGGCTCGTTTGCATATGTATTACACTAGTGAATTATGAATTGTATTACACTATGTTATTAACCTGAGAAAGCCCATTTTATGCAATAAATACCATTGCATCCTTGCAACCGGATCGGTATTGTTTGTGCCCAGCCGCGTTGGTATACCCCACCACATAGCAAACCTATAAATGAAACAAGCCATGTGATTTTACTTGAAACATATTTACTGAAACTGTGACAATTTATGTAAATTGACGTTGAAACCTGACGAAATTTTCATAGTAAATGCGGAAGTCTATTCCGCATTTGCTCTGAGCATTTCTATATTCATCCTTACCGGAATCCCGACCGGAGACCTGGTTTATCCGTTCGAGCAGCGAAAATGGGATATAGGGATGCAAAAGTCGTCCGTCCGTCCGTCCGTCACGTTTTACATCTGCTATAACTTCCTTAGCGCATGACCGATTGGCTTCAAAATTCATGTACATGTTTATTTTCATCCACATTTTCAGTCACCAAGGTCAAGGTAAATTAACTTTGAAATTTCATATTCAGTAGATGTTCACATTCAGAAGATTCCTACGCGTTTCTCCATTCTTCTATAACTTGTTTATTGTACGAGCGATTGGCTGGAACCTTCATGTGCATGTTTCTCATCATTCATATTTTTGTTCCCTGCCCCAACCATGCTCCCCTTTTGCCCAAGGTCAAGGTCAATTAAACCTTGAAATTTAACATTCAGTGTATATGTGTGTGTTTTTCCATTCTCCTATAAATTCTTTAGTGTACGAGCTAGAGGCTTGGAACTTCATTTTCGTGTTTCTCGTCATTCATATTTTCATTCTCCACCATATACATGCTCCCCTGTGCTTTAGACCAAGGTCAAATAACTTTGATTTCACATTCATTAGATGTGTTCGCGGTTTTTGAAAGTAAGTACTTTTTCATCAATAACAAAAAAGTCACCGTCCCTAAAAAAATATTATTTGATGAAATTCCATCAAATATTGATTTTATTGCGAAAAAACGATTTTCCTATGGGAATTTAACTCGATCCTGAAGGATCGAAAAACGAAATTTTTGGAAATTGAATCCGAAACCTGGCGAGATAGCTTGAAATAACATCATGTAATTAAGAAAACAAGTTAGACTTTGAAAATCGGTAAAAAAAAAATATAAAAAAATAAATTTATGTTTGATCCCCATAGGAAAATCGTTTTTCGCAATAAAATCAATATTTGATGGAATTTCAATTAATTTTTTTTGGGGAGTGTGACTTTTTTCTTATTGATAAAAAAGTACTTTCTTTTAAATATGTTTTAGATTTAATGTGTTTAACAGCCAAAAGTTCGTCGACAGCAACACGTGGAACAGACAGTAGTACTATCTACTACTTAAAACTACATTTCCACTCAGTAGGCACAAACAAATAGGAATTAAATAAGTTGTATACTTGTGTCATTATTCAACCAGTTCTAAAAAGTACGAGTGCCCGCGATAAAGATAATTATAATCATTTAGTAATATTTATTTTACAGATAGTGACTCACGGTGATATCAGGCTATTTTCATATGCAAATGAGGCACGCTATTTTTTTTTTATTATTTATACTAAAAATGTGTCACCTTAAAAAACATTACTTTTCCACATATTATAAAGTATGATCATTGCACATCAAAACATAAATACAGAGAATAAATAGTAATGTCCGTTAACATGTTAAGGCAACACGGTTATCAGTGTGGAAATTTACGTCTGATTAAAAAATGTATAATAATGCCAATCAATCGATGGGGTAATGGTATTTATTACACTCTTGCAAATTATTTGCACGTGTTTCGCTGTGAGAGAAAACCCGTAATCAACTCCTTACAAATAATACACCGTAATTGCGCGCCTGTGTTCATTTTTATTACAGTCAAAATAAAGTTATTTGAAAATTTGGAAAGGGTCTCGACTAATCTAGAATGTCAATTTGATTGAACACATTCCAAACATGCACTCAAATATATCTGGTACATAAAAACAGCTTCGTAATTTGGATTTCAAAAAGATTACATGACGTCACATTTGACGTCAAACAATGTGACGTCAAAAGCGGGAAAACACATAATTGTATAACTATTCATGCGCACATCACAATTTATTGATTATAATCTCAAAATAGACTAAATGTGCATATGTATCCGCCGTGAAAGTGTAATAAATAGGATATTCCATCGTACATGTTTGAATAGCGGAAATAATACACTCGTGTCCGTCGGCGTACGTGCAAGCAACTCGTTCGCTACGCTCACTCGTTGCTTACGCCAAAGCCGACGCACACTCGTGTATTATTTCCCGATATTCAAAATGTACGATGGAATATCCTCTATATAGCGGGCACACATAATGTTTACAACTGGTTAAATAATGACACAATTATACACTTATTTAATTCCTATAAAGAACAGTGTGTGCCTACTGAGTGGGCATCTACATTTAAGGAACAAAACCATGAGCTGTTGCGTCTAAAGTGGTCTGTTTAAATAGACCAAATGTGTTTCTTACCACAGTAAGCGCAACGGCTCATGCTTTTATTACTTATACTTACACTTCAATTGTTGATAGTTTGATAGTTTCAGAAATAAAAATAACCAGATAATGCGTTAAACTTAGGAATCATATTGTTCACGTCATTTTGTTGCAATTCATGGAACAACGACGTTGCTAGTCAACAGCGTACCGTTATTGACAACGTCGTGGATATTAATGACGTCAAACAACATTTAACCAATCAAGAACGTCGCACGACGTCACGTGGGTCTAATGTAATGTATTGGTATATAAACGCAATATGTTGAATGGGCGTTTCCATTATGAATTTACGGAATGTGTAAATACATGCGCGTATATATCATCATGATCAGGTTTATCAAACATTATACCAGAGACACTATCAGGAAAAAAAGGACCGTAGGACATTTTGTGACAGATCTAGATCCTGGACAATCTGCACACTTCCACAGCTGCCACGGGGTCTAATCCGTTTGCGAATCATTTCACTGATCTGGGGATACGTTAATCGCATACGTAGTAAGGTACATTTTCTCAGTCGCGTGCCATGTGATTTTGTACCTAAGAAATATGCGTATTTTTAAAAAAGATATTTACAGAAACTGTGATCTTTTTGTAATTCAATTCCACAGTTGCTCTGAACATTTCGTTAACTTTTGACGTGATTGGCGGAATATGGTACATTTTGTGAATTTGATGAGATGTCGCGCATCTTCGTAGGTGCGAAATTACATGGCTAGTCTCATATATGGCTGTGGCTGGAGAAATGGGGCTTATGGGGTTTGCAACCAGTGTAGATCCGCAGTCTGATCAGGATCTACACTGATCGTCATTGCATCAATAAAACCCCAATCAATCAATCAATCAAAATAATTTGTGGCTGTGACTGGAGAAATAGTGCTTAAGGGTTATACGACCAGTGTAGATTCAGATCAGCCTGTACATCCGCACAGTCTGATCTGGGTCTGCACTGTTCGCCATTCCATCAATAAAACAACCATCATGCTTCTAAACAACAACATAGATCACTACCAGGCTACAGGATTGAGCCATTTGGTCAGGATCTACACTGGTCATAAATCCCATAAGCCCCATATCTCCAGTCACAGCTACATTTATCATCACATTACCTCGTTTTCCTGGCACGTTTCAATGTTGTCACAAAGTTCCAGGTGGCTAATGTCGTCGCATTGAAAACACGTGCTTCTGTTTCCACTACTTGATGTACTTGGGGTAGCATATATCATCGTACTTGCTGTTGTATGGTGTGTACTGCTTCGACGAGGTGATGTAGCGTATGCCATCGTACTTGCTGATGGCGTGTACTGCTTCGACGAGGTGATGTAGCTTATGCCATCGTACTTGCTGATGGCGTGTACTGCTTCGACGAGGTGATGTAGCGTATGCCATCGTACTTGCTGGTGTATGGCGTGTACAGATATGGCATGAAACATGTGTCAGGTACATGCAGAAAGTCAACAGCAATACGTGATACCTTTACTATAACGGAAACATTTATCAGGAACATACAGAAAGTCAAAGATTAGCGCAGGCGTTTGTGTAGTAATTACCTTGAAACACCATTTACCATATCTTCAGTAAATGACGTCAACACTTGATGGAATTGCGCTTTCGGTGTGAACATTTTGTCAACTTTCGACATGATTTGTAAATATCTTTCATGAACTATCGCACATTCTTCATGCAAAAGCACATGGCTTGTCTGAAATATGGACAAGCTAAATGAAATGAAATGAACTATTTTCGCCAAACATGACTAACAATTGCAGAATCACTGGAAGAAGTGGGCTAACTCCATTATCGATTGCTTCTACCGAGCACCATGAATATCCGACCTGAGGCTCGAACCCGGGACCTCTGGATTACCGTACCATTGCTCTAACCAACTGAGCTAGCCGGGCACGAATACACACTTCATCCCCAAAGTGAGTTACGTACCGTGACATACTCACCCGCCAAATTGGAAATCGTCACATAATTCTATACTAGTATTTAATTCGTCTCTGAAATCCATGTTTTTGGTACATTTTGGGCAGTATTTATCATTCACGGCACCACGTTGGGCGCCAAATGTCACAGGGTGAGAAAAAGTGTGCACCGGCCCGGGGCTCGAACCCGGGACCTCTGGTTTACCGTACCATTGCTGTAACCGACTGAGCTAACCGGGCACGAATACACACTTCCTCCCCACAGTGAGTTGCGTACCGTGACGTATATACAATGGGTTTTTGGTGATTTTGCATCTTCAGGACCTATATTATTGGAACCCGACAGATGACATTCTATCATCCTTGAGTACTTTTTCATAATTCAAGATGGCGTCCAAAATGGCTGCACAAAACCAGATGTTTGAGCCTTAATAGTCCGAAACCAAAACATATTTCTGTAATATATTTTTCTTAGTTTTATGCATGCACTGTGAACGCTAGACATATGTTTTATAATACAAATTGACATTCAATATGGCCGCTAGTATCGTCTAATTTCTAACAATGGCGTTAACAGGTTTAAATATGTGTTGCAAATTCAATTGTAAATTTCATTTGATATTGGGTTTCATTTAGTGTTTCGTATAATGTATTTAGTTATAAGTTACTGACCTAAATGTTAATTAAGTGATGTTCAATATGGCCGCCACATTAATACGTGCATGAATATGTGAGTAGTTTATATTTAGCTTTGCTCTGGCAAGCACATAATACAATAGGAGTTTGAATCCTAGCTTGGGGCAGTGTGTGGGATAGTATTGTGGTCGCCAGACCGGAAAAGTTGGTTTAATCCGGATACTCCCGTTTCCTTCCACATTAAAGATCACCCTAATGCAATCGACGAAAGCATTTGAATAAGTGCTCATGCGTGTTTGTATGTTTTAAAAAATGAAGTTTAAATAGTAGTTTGATATTTCATCTACATATCCCAGGGCTCCAGATAAGGAATTAGTAATTGAGTATTGTTACTCCATCATTTCTGAAGCGGTTGGGTATTTCAAAATTTGAATTGTGTAAAATAAAATCACACTACCTTTTACACATCAGCAGACCGCACTTATTGAATAGTTTGCTTCTAAATGAAAACACATCTTGGTATTTCATTAGAATTGTCTCCTTGGAGACAATTCTAATGAAATACCAAGATGTGTTTTCATGTAAAAATAAGAAAATATGCTATATTTGTGGTCTGTTTATTGTTTTCTGTAGCATGATAAAGATACCAAATGTGTTGCATTGCTTGTTGATACTCACTACTTCTGATTTCAATTGTGTTTTTGGCAAGTTTAATTGGGTATTTACGCAAATACGCACCTTATCTGGAGCTCTGAGCCCTATAGTGTTGACATTTGACTACTGTCATCCACCTTGTTATCCTTTATACCTTTTTGATAATTTAAGATGGCGCCCAATGTCTGCCACAAATAATAATATTAAGATAATATACGTTGCTCTAATTTCATATAGTATGTATTACATTTGTGATATACAGTGTATACCAAACACATGGCTGAACAAATGTATCGATACATGTTTGATTCACTGAATGGGCGTCCAAGATGGACACCGTAACTTGTAGAATATAGTGTTTTCTTTTGTGACTAATGGTGAATTATCGATATTTATTAGTGAAATATCACTTGATATTACACTGTTTGAAACTGATAGATACGGTTTTGAACTGTGAAAATATCATTTTAAAACGATCTACTTTTAAATAATTGGTGAAATGTATGCCATAGCTACTATGGCACGCGATAGCGACAAGTGTCAATTCATGTTTAAAATATTTACCTGTTATTATGCTCTGTCAAGTCCATTATTAATAAATCTATGTTCTTAGTAACTGTTCTGTTCTCGATCTGCAACATGACGTACCAGATTAATTACCCAATCTTACAACAAATGTTAACTATTGTAGGAAAACCTTCGCCGGAAAATCAGACAATCACAACCTGTTATTTCATCCCTATTGACAGTGGGAATTGGCGGCCATCTTGAATTCCATTTCAGATATATAACATACGTCATGACGTTTTATGGATGTGTTTTAAAGTAATGCACAATGTAACGAATACAAAATTATATTTCATACTATTATGAGGCAAATACCTGGTTTTGCTTATTTGGGCAGCCATCTTGGAGGCCATCTTACATTATGAAACATGCTCAACGAAGAAAGAGTGTCATCCATCGGATTCCAATAACATATGGTATGTAGATGCAAAATCACAAGAAATCCATTGTATATACCCCAAATCCAGGTTCGGTCAAAAATGGTTAAATATCGGCTGGACTATGCCCTTCGTATGTCTATGATGTATTGCACCACATTGTATTAGTTTTATTGTCGTATTATTTGATGTATGTGTCAAACGGTCGAAAAGGTGAAACTATATGATGGCTTGTAAATACAAAGATGGCGGAGATGGCAACTCAATGTACCATAGTATAGTATACAGTAACCAGACACTATTCACATATCTTATTCATATATCACATCACTCTTATTATCACTCAATTACTATGATTGAAGTCCAGTTTATCTTTCTATGACCTAATTCCTTAACCTACTTGTTGAAATGCATGAAAAGTCATCGGTTATTTTCAGTCGATAGAGAGTTCCTGACTGGAGATAGTATGTACGTCACGATACATAAAGCGGGCGTATAATTGAATGGGCCAGTGGCAGAAGGGAGATAACTCCCTAATGAGCTTACCCCACTTCCTCCACTGACCCGTTTAATACAAATTAATCATCTTACTTACTACTGGGAAGTTCTCGTGTTCCCAACAGTTTTACGGCGTCTATAGCGATATAATACCCACATATTGTACAGTTAACTTCTATCCTGACGTGGTTGGTAAGGAATCGAAACTTCTACAAATATACAAGTTTAAAGTCAGGACATACCATATATACAGCGGCCCAACTCCCACATTGATATGTGCCGACCTACACTAATTTATATTGTCTTGATACGTGCCAACATGCAATAATTTATATTATATTGATACATGCCAATTTTCAGGAATATGCCTTTGGGCACGTTTTATTACGGAAAACTAAACACATAACATTTCATGAAATTTCCACCCTAAGGCCACACTTTGGTGATCTACCTGTCCTGGGGACCTCCCAGGGTGTCCGGTTTAGAAAGGTTTCACTGTACGTATATATGTGTAAGTTGTAACTCACTCAATCAATCAGCTATTCGTGCGCAGTGTAGTAAGAAAGTAGAGGTTAAACGTAACACAGGTGTTCAGGTCACAGACACTGGTTTGCTTGCATAACATGGTCAACTGGTGTACTTTGTACTAATATACTTCACAAGCATGTTAATGTAACTTTGACAGCATATCTGAACATATTTGTTGTTGTTTTTAATTTTAAAAAATAGGTTCTTTTTAAGTAAACGGCGTAACCAAATTATAGCTTTATATTACTAAAATAGCAAATAGATCTGAAGTACAAGGATTTCCAGAGACTGTTTGTCTTCCGTCTGTTTATAACCCGTGGGTGCTTCCTGGCGACATATACCATATACATATACTTCGTGGTGTCTGTGCACCCCGTACGTGACGTTATACAGAGTACGGGGACCACCATACACATTGACTTTACACCAACGGGTTAAATAGTAGCTCCTGCAACTGTTTTCTGACCCAGCCGGTAGATACATAGTGCATGTATAGGTCTGCCACTGTGGGTTGGCGCGAAGCATTGTTAATATTATCGTAATTGAGTGTTATTTTTGAAGATCAATATACACCATATATCAGGTCACGTTAAACTTTGTTATTATATATAGCATCATCGACACGGTCAGGTACCGCTGTACTACTGAAATTAATATCATATCATTTCAATTCGAAATTTAAGATGCCGGGCTGACGGCATTCACACAGACCATTGCTGCGTCTGGTGTAGTGGAAACGACGGCGTTAACTGGCGGTAAAACAGCTGACGAAACAAATCTGACGGTGGCGGAGGACTTTGGCTCGGAGACCATAACAACGTTTACCGCGACCGAAGGGACGGGGACTTGGTTTACCGATCCTGGAACTATCAGTTCGGACGGGGAATTCTCTATGTCGACGCTGGATTATGAAGTAGCTCAGTCACATACTGTCACGATTACGTAAGTTTTATAAATAATAGCTATACAATCTACACAGCTGTCCAACTGGACACGTTTACGACGGCGTCGATGTTCAAGGTAGTGTCAGTGGTCAACATTAGAAAATGGTGAAATTAATATTGAAACGAACGAACGAATAAATGAAAGAAATAATATTACCAGACGAAGCGGAAATACGTAGAAATTGCAAGACTGGTCTAGGAATTCCTATGTTTCCGCCTCGTCTGGTAATATTGACACTACTCAGTCATATCCAACTTTCGCGGCCACCTTACCTGTAGAAAGTCTGCATTAGTAGCGGCGAGTTTTATATGTAATTATATAGGAGACCATTACCATTTCTTACGTAACTTTTAAACTACACAACCGATCAAAATGCACAAGTCACATTTTAAACTTCAATTATTTTACTTTATGATGATGTTTCGATCGTGTTTTTAAAATAAAAATATTCTAAAAAGGCTAAAAAGGCTACTGTCAGTTTCACATAACGTTTCCCAATTGCTACGACGAAATAAACATCGCAAATATAAGCGTTATGCAGTAATAATGTTTGACAATTTATTGTTGTCAAGTCATAGCGATATCATCTTTTTTATTTGATTATATTCTGTTAAATATTGATTTAATCACACAAAAATGATTTTCCTATGGGAATTTAAAATGGGCAAAATTGAAAGCACGGAGGACTGGAGGAAAACGAAACATTTGGAAATAGTTTCCTGAAACTGGAGAAACAATCATGCATCGCATGTCCCACCTTTTTATTGACATCACCAGACTCATCAACATATGATTGATATAAATGACCAAGAAATTGTCAAAACCTGGCATGTATTTTGTTTTCACCATTATAGATTCTCCGATGATTTTGCTCACTCGTCTATACTAAGCGGTTTGTTTGTTTATTGGTGTTTAACGGCCGGCCAACATGTTCAAATTTAACATAGTTCACCTCTATGACTGGTCGGGGCGGTGGGGTGGGAGAAACTGAATATTTACATAAAGAATAACATATATAATTAGTATATCCGATCTGGTGACAGGTCCTCACTACGCTAAAGACCTGAGCCCCATTTTTTAGGAGTAAGAGGATTATCACTAATCATACTACTCTTATAATAGGCATTACTGGATTCAATGTCACATACAAGAACGTCAAACACGTACCTGAGAGCCAAACCAGGTAGATTGTGATTAAGTTCAGTCCATGTGTTAGTGGTGCACCTACATGTACCAGTAATGGGTGTACACAGTACATTTACACTACAATAAACGTCACCATGCATTGCATTATTTATCTGCTGAAAATGGACAGACATCTGTCACTGGCGAAGTAAGGCTTACGGCATTTGCGGCCAGTGTATCCTCAGATGAGAGCATGCACATCCGGACAGCCTGATCCATCCTGGTCTGCGATGTTCGCCATTATGTCAGTGAAATAACCGGCATGATTCTAACAAATAGCATAGATCGTTATTTAAGAAAAACTCATAAATCGTTAATGAAAAATGATCACTGGAACGTATATATCTTATATATTTAGCAATCACCTTGCTGTCTACACTTGTACGTCACTCCATATTTTTGCATACATGCTGTATTTTATCTCGCATGCCACCGCGTCATGGCCAGAGATTAACTTAATCCAATAAAGGTATGTTCTATTCTGTTCATCAAAATATATAGTTTCATGTTTGATGTCTAGCCTTATATTCGAATAAATGAATTGTTAAGTGGAACATACAGTAGCCTGGTATTATCTATGACTAGGTATACTGAAGGTTCTACCGCGGTGGGTACCATAACCTTGACGTTTACTGTAACGAACGTGAATGATGCGCCCGGAATTTCCCCAACCACTTACGCCGAAACCGTGACCCATGGATCAGGGGCTGGTACGTATTGTGTTTGATCAATTATTATCTTGATTTAGACACAATTTGCAGGCTATCAATCATATGTTGTGGCTCAATCGCTAAACTGAACACGTTCATGTTAAATAAATGTGATTTTGGTCAAGTAAGTTAGAGGATCATTTTATTTAGAAGTTGCCCATGTACGTGTACATTTCCTACGGTCTCCGCAATGTTCTGTGTACGCGTGTTGTATCGGTTAGTGTATTGTGATATTAATACGCTGTTATTACACTGCTAAACATTTTATGATCAATGCACATAGCACTGTAGTAGGTCCAATGTCTCAAATGTTATGTGCTCATACATTTAGTGTGTATATGTATCTGTAAATTTCTATTTGTTGAAGCCAACATCAGGTTTTTAACTGTCGACGCACTTAGGGCCACAATAGGTGATTTGGGAATTAAAATAGACGGACAGACAGACGGACAGACGCCCGTTGTGGAGAGGTTCTACTGTGGTTTATTTCGTGACTATAATTTATATATATATATCATAGGCACGACTGTAACAACCGTGAACGCCACCTATGTCGCCTCATAAGAAATACAGGGTAAGTGCATCTCTCATCTGGCACATTTTCCACTGACCCGAATGTTCTGGCCGTCACGCAGGGTGACTTAGAAGTCAACCTTCGTGACAGCCAGAACATCCGTGCTAATTTGGCACATGATCTCAAATACCTCGACCAGCGGTGTGCGCGTGTTATGTGTTTATAATAGTGTATGTTATGTGTCTCATTTGGGTATCTGTATTGGTGTGATGTTGCCTGTTTAAGTAATATAATATATTAATCTATTGATTTTTCCGCCAATGAAGGCACCACATTTTTATCTATTTCGTTCTTCAGCAACAATTTCAGCAAATGCCGCTTTTTACCTTTCATCATATACTAGCATGTGACTGTAACTTGAGAAATGGGCCTTATAGGTTTTGTAACCAGTGTCGTTCCAGATCAACCTGACCAGGATCTGCACTGTTCGCCTTTCCATCAATACAGCACCCAGCATGTTTCTAACTAGCAGTGTAGATCGTTATCATACTAAGCGGTGTGCTATTTGATCAGGAACTATGCTGGTCACAAATCCCATAAGCCTTCTACAGTCACAGCCACATAAGTATCTTTCTGTTCATGTATTTTTGAATATATGTAAGTATCACATACCCATGTATACACCAACAACAATCTGTATTTGCTTCACCAGCTGCTGACAATACCGACACGGTGTTTGCAGTGTCCGGTGCTGGGGTCATCACAATCGCCACTGGCAAGACAGTGGACAGGGCGACCCTGAAAGGATACACACTCACCGTCGTGGCCAAAGACGCGGGCGAGAACGTGGTCAAAGAGGCGGCGACGGCGACAGTCATTATCGGCGTATGTCCATCCACGGCGGCGGCCGTATTCGCCAGTGTTGCCGTTATACTGCTGACCACCGGCGTTACCATCCTGTCCTAAATATCCACCGGTGACCGACGCTTCGAAACACGTCCATCTTAACGTTTTCCATACCTAATGACGTTTCTATACTTAACGACGTATACCAAATGATGTTTTCCGTATACATACCAGGGTTCAACACTAACTTGTTTTACCAGGTAGTCCGCAGGACTAGTGACATAAAAAGTTGGTAGTCCTCCGAGAAAGTTGCTGGTCCTACGAACGTTATATGCATGTACATAAAATAAATCAGTTACACAGGTGTATGTACCCCAAACGAGGTCTTTCATAAGTGCTGTACATTTCCAAGTCATTTAGTCATAGTTTTATGAATCATTGATCAAATAATTCCAGTTAGATTTGATATCCTATAGTGAGTCGAAGGGCATAAATTTGAAACATCATTCATTTCTTTCATGCCTCCGACATATCATAAGCAGATTGTCCGCCATAGTCTCATCTCAACACATAAGAATCATCTCTAAACATTAACAATTTTGTATTTTACAAGTACATGTATATAAAACTATTCTACGGCATACAAGGTCATCGAGCCAGTGCCGTTGTTAAATCCCAGCATTTACATGTCATCGTTGTATTTTGAAAACGGGCGCTAGAATAATCGTCCATTACACCATAGACCATCTAGACTACATTATGTACATTGTATTGAACATCCATGTCAGTCAAATAATTTAGGATGTGGAAATCACAAGCCAGTCGGGTCAGTGACTTTTCAATTTTCACTGCCCCAAACCAATTTTCACTGGACCAAACTTTTAAAATGTAATATAACCGAAATAGAAATAGCACAATATTTACCGGTATTTTTTACTTAAATGGAACATCACTACCTATGTTGTGCCTTTTTTTTATTGAAAGATAATTCATCTATCCTGCGTTCGTGCCCCCTGTGGGTAAAAGTGCACGTCATATGTTTCAGTGCAGTTAGTCTGAGAAGTAAAACGAGATTTGTTGGCTAAGAGGATGAATATAAACCGTCCCTACCTGGAATAAAACATTCATAATATCAGCAAACAGACGGTTGTGTGTAAATATAAACTAGTAAATAAAAATGCTAATTGAGTGGGTCACCAGGGGTGGTGGGAAGGCAATGTTACAAATAATTAAGAGATTTTCTGCAATAGGAATATAAATGGTGCGATTTGAATAAATTATTCAAAAAGTACTATTGTTTTCAAAATATAGTCGGGCTTGCTATTTGGCGATATTTACTGGCCCAGTGTTCATTTCAGGAATTTTTAAAGTGGGGCCCGTGTGACCAACTCATATAAAAAGTTGGGGACATTTGAAAAATTATTGGCCATTGTAAATTACAATAAACAAAACCTGATCAATCAAAATAACTATCAAAGTTTCACAAAATTCAGTGCTAAGTCATTCCAAAATCAGCTAACATCAGTGCTAGTGAAGACACAGGTATGGGGTTGAATGTAATTATTTTGTCCAACTACTGGTTCTGTTGACTACTGGTTATTCAACAATGCAATTTACTTTTATTGTTAGAAGATGTAGTGTTTCAGAAACCGCTTTCTTATTACTTCTGGAATATTAAGAAACTTGCAACTATGCAAATTACTCCTGGAACGTGTCTAGAATACAACTAATAGTCGCAACATCACTGAAAATGAACCAAAAACGTCAGCAACGCTCACTTCCGGTTTGAAAATTTCGTTTTACGTGTCAGTTGGTGATGCTTAAATTTCTCTTATTCAAGGTGTCAGATCAATGAATAATGTTTCATTAAATGGCAAAATTTAATGTCCGTAGCGTTTGCCTCTTAACTCAACAATGTATGAACCTTTAGTTACCAAACAATGGTGCATATCAGCTGAATTAATTTTCACTATGCGCATGCCAGGGCACACGGTCTATTGGCGATGTTGACGTTTACAGTTAGTATAATCACATGCTCAGACTCAGCCAATACAAACGCTTGTTACATCAAATTCTGAACAAAATCAGCCAATCAAAGCAGAAGTTGTTGCACACATTTGATTCACTGTGTGTGATCGGCAAACTCAGACAAATTACGAGATCAGCCCAATGAGAATTCACATTGTTTCCAGATGGACCATATAATCAAGTCTGACCCGGAAATAAACTTGGCGGAAAGCTTTGAAATCGTGAAAAAAGTGACATTTATGCTAATTGCTATGAAATAGTCAGCGAAGAGTGATGTAGTTTAAATTAATAGAATTTGCGTTTTGCCATTCTGCAAAAATCTACTAGTCCGATGGACTAGCCAGCTTTCGAAATGCGGTAGTCCTCCAGCAAATCAAGTGGGCACCGGATTATGGGACTAGCGTTAGTGTCGAACCCTGCATACCTAATGACGTTTCCCCTATATAATAGCGTTGCAATGACGTTTCACATACCTACTGACGGATCAATGACGTTTTCGATACTAACGATGTTTTCCATACTTAATGACGCACACCTACTGACGTTTTACATCCCTAATGACGTTTTAATGACTTTTTCCGTACCTAATGATGTTTTACCTACATAAGGACGTTTTCCATACCTAATGACATTTTCGCTGCCTAATGACGTTACGTTTTACATACACAATGGCATATAAATGTGTTTTGCGACCAGTGTAGATCCAGATCAGCCTGTGCATCCGTACAGTCGAATCAGGATCTGCACTATTCGCCATTCCATCAATGAAACACCCGTCTTGCTTCTAAGAGCAGTATCGATCGTTTTCAGGCTACATGCGTGTGCTTTTCGATCAGGTGTGACATTGGTCACATATCCCATAATTCCCATTCTCCAGTCACAGCCATAATTACGTTGGCCATACTAAGCACTGCGTCTTAGATAGTCGATATCTCGATACGATCCGACGCATCAGGATATACACTGTTTGTAAAACATCGGATATAAGTACTGTTGAAAGGGCTGGTGTCTGATTTGTGCCGGTGGTGATCAACTGATGCACACAAACAGTCTGATAACAATGTCAATACTGCAATCATGTAAGTGAGGAGACGTGGCTATGGTCACTCCATTTTGATGTCTAGCATACATGTACATGTATGTGCAGCAGGTAAAATGTCAAATAATGATCACATCGCAACTATTATATTGTAAATGCCACACGTTGCTTATATATCCAGATATAGCTTTGTTACAAAATATTTAACAATCAGAAAATATACGATAATACTGTGATAATACAGTCATAATACTGTCATAAGACTGGCGGAAGTTTGCAGTTGCAACAGTGACGTCAGAATAATAATAATCACGACTGTTGCAGCATTGTCTTTCTGCTGCCTCCTTCGTATATGTTCAGGTGTGTTAAAAGCTATATCTGGATGTTGTGCAAGGCGTTTCATCACGTGTCCTTAACTTGCTGTATATGATACCACGGAATACCAACATTGACGCCACCATACCACCGAGAACAGTTTGCACAAAAAACACGGACATTGAATAAGCAGAATACGATTATATATCTGGGCGAATTTTGAGAATATGAAACGACGTTGAAATCACTAATTGGGTGGCCGAGCCAATTACGCCATGTGTCCCAGTCAGCGAACCCAGCAACATTTTCTGAAGTCAAACTGCTTATTTCCAGTACAGAGTTAGTCCCCTTATTCTACTGACTCCATATAGTTTTGCAAATACAACATTTATCCAATTTCTGAAGTGACCGGCAACAATCGGCAATTTTCTAACCTAGTGTCCAAAATCAGAAATTATATATTGAACCTACCATCGATTATATTATCTTTATTTGTGCTTGCTTTTTAGTCTTTTTACGCATGTATGTATATCTGTGTATTCTAAGCATTTTTGTGTCAGTCCATGTTGAGTTTTGTCTTGTAGGGTATCTCAGAATTTCGTAAAATATCTCGAATATCGTCCGTAAATTGCATCGTAAATTGCCACAAAAAAAATCAGAGCACATACTTTCGCTTGTTCTCTAAAGTGTTTGCCAAAGTTCGACGTCATTTACCGAAGGTCTTTATCTCTTCCGCACCAGTTTAATATCGGTGAGATACACGAATGTGATAAGTCAGATATCTCATGGACTGGCCATATATACAGTGAAGCCTCACTCGGAAACTCGGGGAAAATGTGGATGTTTAACTCAGACGTGTTTTATTGTTATGTACCTCTGATATAATGACTTCTCGTGATTACAAAGCACTAGAACTTGTCATGGAGTGTTTAAATGTCTGATCTCCAGTGGAACCTCTCCAAACCAGACACCATGGGGACATGTCAGGGTGTCCGGTTTGTAGAGGTTCCACTGTATAAGAATGTTGACGTTGTACGTATAGTATTTGGCGTGTGAACTAGAGGTATCTTCATTTTCAGATCACTCCAACAAATAAGGATTTAGAGATATATACGTTTTTTATTTCAGTTTTTTTTTATTAAATGACCAAAGGTGAAACAAGTTTTCGGAATTGATTAAAAAATGTACGTCTATTTCCGATATATTCAGACGTATTGTTGGCAAATCGCTAAAGATGACAAAAAATACCGAATTGATCCTAAGTTTCCGATATGTGTTGTCTTAATATTACGGAAATTATCTAATTGTTTCTTAATCTGATCAAGAAACAATGATATAATTTCTGCAAATCTGACATACGGTTACAAAGATAGTAGTTATGTGAAATGTTTAACGCAAATTATGAAAAACATTTAACTCAAAGTTCTAATTAATTTGACCTTCACCTCGGGGCATATGGGCCTTATGAGTGGGACACAGAATGAGTATATGGAGGATGACCAATAAACATACGAAGTTTCAAGCAAATATGACTTACCGTTACAGAGATAGTAGGTATGTGAAAAGCTTAACGCAATATTTTATAAAAATGTAACGCAAACTTCTAAGTCATTTAACCGTCGCCTTGATGCACAGGGGCCGCATGAGTGGGACACAGAATGAATATATCAACGATGACCAATAAGCAATACGAAGTTTCAAACAAATCTGACTTACGGTTATAGAGATAGTAGGTATGTGAAAAGTTACGCATTGCAACTTTGTATTACGTCATAGGTTGCACTTCCTGTTGTATTGTATCATATTGTATTACATTGTAGTGTAATGCATTTTTCTGTAGTCTATTGTAGCGTAGGTTGGTAATGTGTGGTCATGTAGTTGCCTAGATATGTGGTCAATAGGTTGAGCTGTGCTCAGGTCACGTGGATTGATAATTGCACAATGCATGCCTTTCCCCGCGCTTCATGGCACTCGCCGTTTCTACTTCGTAGAGTCGACACATAGCTATTGTACATGTCTTGATATTTATTTTATGTATATATTCCAGAATACAGAAATCATCATCATCATCCTCGCCTGTGTTGTGGTCCATTAGAACCCGTGATAAACAATAGGGTATAGTGGGGTATACGTTGTAAACCCTACACGCCTTGCCTAGCAGGCAACCCTGTTACATTTACAAAACTGTTATTTAGTGTACATATACACTACTTTTCATGTCCACTGCCTGTCATCTTGCGTGCATTGTCATGTTGATTGTATGTTTGTTAATGTCTATTGTGCTAAAGAGCCAGCATGGCTTAAGCAATAAACGAGTATTACATGTATTAAGTGTATAATTGTGTCACTATTCCACCAGTTCTAAAAATTACGAGTGCCCGCTATACAGATATAAACATTTAGTAATATTTAGTTTACTGATAGTGACGCGCGGTGGTATCATGCTAGTTTCATATGCAAATAAGGCATATTGTTTTTTTAATTAGCTATACTGAATAAATGTAATTAAATGAATCACCTGAAGAAAATAATATTTTCGAGAGATTATAGAGTATGATCATTGCACATCAAAAATAATTACAGAGAATAAATAGTAACGTCAGTTAATATTTTAAGGAAACACGGTTATCGCCCCTGATATTTGTGTGGAAATTCATGTTAGATATACGAAGCATAATAATGCCAGTTATATCGTCTGGAAATGGTTCATGACTGTTTATTTTACCCTAACAATGTCATATCTAACGAATGGACGAACAAGATATGCCTCCCCATAGTATAACCTGGCACGTGGGCATGTGCCTTTAACATAGTGTACATGATCTATATCTACCAATCTTTCTAATATATTTGATCAACTTCTGAAGAGTTTGTGTTCTACTATTTACTTTTTTTTTCAGGTGAATTCGGGTTGCAATTTGGTTCAGAAATACTTCAGAAAAAGCTTTTGCTAATCTGTTCGATCGCTTTCTGTGACATATTGATGGCTGTGACTGGACAAATGCATCCGCACAGTCTGATTAGGGTCTACACTGGTCGCCATTGCATCAGTGAAACATCCGACATGCTTCTAAAAAGCAATGCAGATCATTATTAGGCTACTCGAGTGTGCTATTTGATCAGGAGCTACACTTGTCACAAATCTCATTAGCCCCATTTCTCTAGTCACAGCGACATTTAAGATCCGCTGCTTTAAAGGCACTCACTATTATATGTGGATGAACCTCGAGTAAAATAGTCAGTAAACGAGCACAGTTTGATAAAGCAGCCAGGGATGGCAATCCATTGGAAACTGCCAATACTTTACAGGACATTCGGTCTGGTAAACTTGAAATATTTACCAGACCGGACAAAAAATTATACACCGAATTTTTTTAGAAACAATAAAATTGATTTTGTGTGATATTTAAGAGCTTTTTAGCTTTTTCAATATATCAGTCATATAAGAAATAGGCCAGTGCATTTAAGTGCTAATTATCTATCTATGTGTAAGGCAAATCTGGTTAAGTGTTTTTTTGTTTTTGTTTCGATAACTCATCAACCGCTTCACCAATATTGATACTATTTGGCCACAATGTGTGTCTGTGGATGGTGCTTTGTTTTCCATACGACCCACGTCCGACCGCCCAATGTCAAGGTCACTGAGGACTTGATTTATTTATTATTAATGCTGCCAGCGAGGGGATTAGCTTCGTTTAACGATGCCAGTTCTTGTTTTTCAATGTATCTGTTGCTACTTTATATATATCTTACCCTGAGATCACTAGATCGGGCTCGACATGCAGGCCGTGGCCATCTGGTATATGTGTAATACTATTCCCTCAAGGTCGAACTCGTCCGAAACCATGAAAACACCCATCAGTAAATGTGGTTGTGACTGGAGAAATGGAGCTTATGGGACTTGTGACCAGTATAGCTCCTGGAGAAACATTTAAGTCACGATTATCTGTATTAGGGTGCATGAGTCATGTAACCAAATATGTGGCTGTAACAGGATAAACGGAGCTTATATGATTTACAACCAGTGTAGGTCCAAAGCCAAAAGAACGACTCCTCAAACATTGCATCCCTCAGAGATAGTGGTATCTTGACATATGAAACCAAAACCAAGGCAAATATTTTAAATAGCCAATTCAAATCGGTCTTCACCTCAGAACAAGAGAGAGCCCTTCCAGATAAGGGACCCAGTACATGCACAAGTATGGGAGAAATTAATGTCGACTCCACACCTCGCCTGTCAGGCAGGTAAGTAGGTAGGTAGGTAGGTAGGTAGGTAGGGGTAGGTAGGTAGGTAGGTAAATATCTTCGTCAAGCTGTACCTACAGAAAAGGTCGAGTTGTTTATATATTCAATTTATTCTCATCTTATCCCACACATCGTCATACTGACCCTGTCGCTTGCTTACCCGTTTATAACGGCCGTATGAATGACATTAGCCTTGATACTTGACCACCACATGAGGTCAATTACACGTCCCATATTCGCGTTAGCCACGCATTACATTTACCTACGTACAGGTACCGGATGGTACCGGTCCCGGATGGTACCGGCTTATAGGGATAGCCCATTTGGTGTTTTTACTTACCGAATGTCGAAAATGTCAATAGAGTTTCTATTCTGAGAAACCGAAACCGAAACCAAATATTGTATTCGTGCACGGAACCATGGAGTTACGAATCGGCAATAATCGAATATGGCGTTATCTTATTATTCTTACCATTACACAGAGATAATCATATGTGTACACTTTTCCTGCTGTATCCATTGTATTTGTTATCCTGTATATGAGTGTGTTGAGCGGCGGCCGATCACGACGGGTTTCAAAGTCAGGAGTATCGTAATATAGTCAGTCATGTACTAGTCGGGATTATATAATTTAGTCGAGTAAATGTCACTTGTAAGGGGTAACAATTTCATTGTCACGCTTAAGTTACTAACTCCGAAGGAAGCGCCATACTTTTTGTAAAGTTACGTCTAAATTTTTGACGACGATAAAAACATAAGTGGAATAATTAATTGCCTCCGTGAGTGATTCTGATTTAAGCAAGTGTCAACTGTTTGGCGTCATTTAACGAAATATATTCACACAGATTATGTGGCTGCGACTCGAGAAAATGGTTTACATATGTGTGCTTTTCACCTGTGTAGATCCAGATCATTTCCTGAGCATCCGCACATTCAGATGAGGATTTGCACCGTTTTTTCGCCATTCCATCAATGAAACATCCGTCATCCTTATAACAACCGCTATATATATTCGTCCATCATTACAGCAGTTGTCCTATTTGATCAAGAGCTACACTGGTCACACGTGTCATACATAAGCCCCGTTCCTCCAGTCACAGCCACATATACATATATTTGTGAATATTTTCATATACATGTACGATGAAGTAGATATTTGGACTCTCCGTGAGAAAAGTTACCTTACAACGTGTATCCAAATCAGTTTTCCCATCCACGCAGTCTGATCAATGTCCACACTGGTAGCTGTTCAACCAATATAACGCTATTTTTGACAATGAATACCGACCAATTTGTGAACAGTGTATTAGCTGTACGAGTACATGCATCATGATCAGGGTATACACTGGTAAAACAATGTTAGATTTGTTAAATGGATGCCAGTGTGGGCATTGGTCAGACTGCACGGATATAACACTGAACATTCTGGAGGTATGCTGGTTACACGCATGAATAGTCATGACTCTATTGACTGTGAGAGTACAATGATGATGATCAGGGTATACACCGGCCATACTTCTCCTCAAGGTCGTTTTATCAGCCAATGGCAATTATTTATCATGTAATGCACAGTTAAAGCTCGATTTCCACAAATTAAGGATCCATATCTTAAGGAGAATATCAGAAACGTTGTTATTTTCTATTTATTACTGGTAATCTAGTACTTGATAAGATGAAAAGACTTGACAACTGCATGTGAAAATACCAAATCAACCAATCAATCATTTTGTGAGTTCAATTCTCACCATAGTCGTGAAACCCAAATAAATGTATATAAATCTTCGTACGAACACATACATAGCACGAAGTTTAGTGAAATATGCGTCTGTTTTGTGACTGCCACCACAATATCATATCGCCATTGATTGGTCTGATCCATGGTGTCAAATAAAGGTCAAATTGTCTTGGAGAGGATTTCATCAAGGTCATAAACTGACGGCAAGATCAGGGACACATTGGTCTCTCGCCGAGATGTTTATATTGTCAGGCGAAATGAACTATGTGGGGCTACACCATTCAGTGATTTACTATGTTGTATGTTAACCCTTAGAATGCGGTAAACATACATTGTCGTCTGCTGTTGTGTTATTTTTTGTCTTCTCTCTCAATAACAACATGGTATTACGACATTTTAGAATACTCTCCATTGGAAATCATTCTAAAATGTTGTCATTTGTTATGAGAAAAAAAGGAAAATCAAAATTCTACAGCAGACGACAATTATATTTCAGCATTGTAAGGGACGTCAAACACGACAAATCCCACTTGGACAAACACACTATAAACTAGTAAGTGTCATTCATAATTTATTCTCAAAAGAAAAGAAACTAAACATAATTAATAGCTAATAACATACAATAATGTCAATATAGTGAGTTATTTGTTCTTGACAACATAATTACCATGTATTTCAATCAAAGTGATGTATTCTATACAGTGTTGTTACTATGAAACCATTAGGGTTATTGGTTTTGTATGTTAACAATATACATGTAGATGTAAAAGTGTGGCATCTGGACCTGTTTAGCAGGAATATTTGCAACAAAATGTAACGCCAAATGGTTTAGGGTACATTGTGTTGTATACATCATGCTATCAGTTATCACTCGTGTAAAATTCTCTATTACATGTACGGACATATGGTAGAGGATGTTACATGAGGGGTGATTTAATACGATATTTATTATACGAGCTTACTGATTTCATTATGACATATGTGAACGAGTTTAGTGTCGCAGTTACATATTTATGTATTACACCAGTGTAATTATTCTGTTCAATACACAGTGTTGTCACATTGTAACTTCTAAGTGTATGCAATAAGGAATGATAACATAACAGTGTTAGAATAAAAACACCACACACTTACTGACATGTGACAAGTTAATACATACATGGCCTTTGCCACCATACATAACATACATCTATCAGTCTGATCAGGGTATACATTCTGCATTGCCGACTCATGTTTCTGGTTACAAGTATACATTGATGTGCTCTACATTCTTAGGCGGTTAATTAACTAACTACAGTATTATGTAATACTTTCGAGGTATTTTCCCGAACGTCAGTGTCACATGACACATCATAGCAGGAACAATACAAGGGAAGTAACCCTGTTTATTCGCGACAAACCAGGATCTAACAACGCACGTGCAGCGTTTTTATCGTACTTTAGTTGTGGATATTTACTAGTAGTTTGCGGTTGTGCAGTGGCACATTAACTCCAGTGTTGTGGCATTTGCGCAGGGCGGGAGAAAATCTGAATTTTCAGGCGTTTGCGAAAGTCGGGTTTGTGATCCAGTGTGAATTTCAATACATTTAGGTTTTACTCGTCTCAACAGACACTAGACAATTCTAGACAATTCGGGTGTTTAATCGTTTTACACATAATTAATGCCAAAACATTCTTGTTTTAATCGATCTGCACAACGCCAAGAAATTCTACCAAAAACAAAATTACAAAAGGTCCTATCTAACTCTAACAGCTGAGCAAAATCCAGAACATTCCGGTTTGTGTCCGGTGTAATGAACTTTGGAAATATCCGGTCATCTCACGCATAAACTGACGTTTCTATGTACATGGTGAATTATCTGTCCCTAGCTCTTGTACGCGGGGCCAACTAGTACGTTGCCTATTAACTGGTGACGATTATGTTGTATCTCATTTAAATATTTAAATATTAAACTTTGATGACGTGCAAGCACTGGAATACTTATACAAATTATTTCGTTTGTACACATGGAGACGTAAGGGTGGCTTTTAATGTGGGAGGAAGCCGGAGTAGCGTTCATTGGGTGTATATAGGACTAGACAACTCACATATGTAAGCCACCGGTAAATAAGTTAATATTGTCACACACAAATATTTCACTCAGGCTTCGGCAACGTCACAGTAGTATATTGCAAATGCATGCATTTCCCAAATGCAAGTGTACAGCGGAGCCTCTCTAAACCGGACACCATGGGAGGTCCCCAGGGTGTCCGGTTTTGAGAGTTTACATTTTTTTTTTTTTTTTTTTTTTTTTTTCTGTAATTACAAACATAAAGTTTTCATTTGTAACCATCTACGTCATTGGCTGACTAGTCACCAATCAAAACGTCACCTGGCGGCGTTCATTGCTGTTACGTCACCAGACCCCGCGACGCCAATAAGCCGACACACGTCCGTGAATGACGTAGCTAGTTACACATGTTAACAAGAGTTAACAACCCATACCAGCTATACTCAATACCAGAAACATTAAACCATGGCAACGGTTAGGTAGCGTGGAATCATCTCCATTTATATTAAGTGTACATGTATATATATACTTATATAATATGCAGAAATTATATCATTGTTTCTTGATCAGATTAATAAACAATTCGATAATTTCCGCAATATTAAGACAACAAATATCGGAAACTTAGGATCAATTCTGTATCTTTTGTCATCTTTAGCGATTTCCCAACAATACGTCTGAATATATCGGAAATAGACGTACATTTTTTAATCAATTCCGAAAACTTGTTTCACCTTTGGTCATTTCATTAAAAAAAACTGTATATATCTCTAAATTCTTATTTGTTGGAGTGATGTGAAAATGAAGATACCTCTAGTTCACACGCCAAATACAATACGTACAACGTCAACATTCTTATACAGTGGAACATCTCCAAACCGGACACCCTGACATGTCCCCAGGGTGTCTGGTTTGGAGAGGTTCCACTGGAGATCAGACATTTAAACACTCCATGACAAGTTCTACATGACAAGTTTGTAATCACGAGAAGTCATTATATCAGAGGTACATAACAATGAAACACATCTGAATTAAACATCCACATTTTCCCGAGTGTCCGGTGTAGTGAGGCTTCACTGTATCTATGGCCAGTCCATGAGATATCTGATTTATCACATTCGTGTATCTCACCGATATTAAACTGGTGCGGAAGAGATAAAGACCTTCTGTAAATGACGTCGAACTTTGGCAAACACTTTAGAGAACAATCGAACGTATGTGCTTTGTTGTTTTTGTGGCAATTTACGATGCAATTTACGGACGATATTCGAGATATTTTACGAAATTCTGAGATACGCTACAAGACAAAACTCCACATGGACTGACACAAAAACAAATGCTTAGAAATACACAGATATACATACATGCGTAAAAAGACTAAAAAGCAAGCACAAATAAAGATAATAATAATCGATGGTAGGTTTCAATATATAATTTCTGATTTTGGACACTAGGTTAGAAAATTGCCGATTGTTTTGCAGGTCATTTCTGAAGTTGGATAAATGTTGTTTTTATTTGCAAAACTATATGGAGTCAGTAGAATAAGGGGACTAACTCTGTGCTAGAAATAAGCAGTTTGAATTCACAAAATGTTGCTGGGTTCGCTGACTGGGACACATGGCGTAATTGGCTCGACCACCCAATTAGTGATTTCAACGTCGTTTCATATCATCCAAAATTCGCCCAGATATATAATCGTATTCTGCTTATTCAATCTCCGTGTTTTTTTTGTGCAAACTGTTCTCGGTGGTATGGTGGCGTCAATTTACAAAACTTTCTGTTGTTGGTATTCGTGGTATCATATACAGCAAGTTGAGGACACGTGATGAAACGCCTTGCACTACATCCAGATATAGCTTTTAACAGACCTGAAAATATAAGAAGGAGGCTCGTTAAATAAAGAATTCGCAGACATTTGTAAATGTTTGTCATGCATATTTATGTTGAAATATCCGCCGTTAGAAATGAGCCAATATGACTAGATCACTCTATATTCAATTTGTCTGATGTTGGTTGAACAATTACTTGTTCATTGGCAGCAGAAAGACAATGCTGGAACAGTCGTGATTATTATTTTTCTGACGTCACTGTTGCAACTGCAAGATTCCGCCAGTCTTATCACAGTATTATGACAGTATTGTTACAGTATTATCATATATTTTATGATTGTTAAATATTTTGTAACAAAGCTATATCTGGATATATAAGCAACGTGTGGCATTTACATAATAGTTGCGATGTGATCATTATTTGACATTTTACCTGCTGCACATACATGTACATGTATACTAGACATCAAAATGGAGTGACCATAGCCACGTCTCCTCACTTACATGATTGCAGTATTGACATTGTTATCAGACTGTTTGTGTGCATCAGTTGATCACCACCGGCACAAATCAGACACCAGCCCTTTCAACAGTACTTATATCCGATGTTTTACAAACAGTGTAGATGCAGATGCGTCGGATCGTATCGAGATATCGACTATCTAAGACGCAGTGCTTAGTATGGCCAACGTAATTATGGCTGTGACTGGAGAAATGGGACTTATGAGATATGTGACCAATGTAACACCTGATCGAAAAGCACACGCATGTAGCCTGAAAACGATCGATGCTGCTCGTTAGAAGCAAGACGGGTGTTTCATTGATGGAATGGCGAATAGTGCAGATCCTGATTAGACTGTACGGATGCACAGGCTGATCTGGATCTACAATGGTCACAAAACACATTTATAAGCCATTATGTATGGAAAACCTAACTTCATTAGGCAGCGAAAATGTCATTAGGTATGGAAAACGTCCTTATGTAGGTAAAAAGTCATTAGGTACGGAAAACGTCATTAAAACGTAATTAGGGGTGTAAAACGTCAGTAGGTGTGCGTGATTAAGTATTGAAAACATCGTTAGTATCGAAAACGTCATTGAACCGTCAGTAGGTATGTGAAACGTCATTGAAACGCTATTATATAGGGGAAACGTCATTAGGTATATATACGGAAAACATCATTTGGTATACGTCGTTAAGTATAGAAACGTCATTAGGTATGGAAAACGTTAAGATGGACGTGTTTCGAAGCGTCGGTCAGCGGTGGATATTTAGGACAGGATGGTAACGCCGGCGGTCAGCAGTATAACGGCAACACTGGCGAATACGGCCGCCGCCGTGGATGGACATACGCCGATAATAACTGTCGCCGTCCCCGCCTGTTTGACCCCGTTTTCGCCCGCGTCTTTGGCCACCACGGTGAGTGCGTATCCTTTCAGGGTCGCCCTGTCCACTGCCTTGTCAGTGGCGATCGTGATGACCCCAGCACCGGACACTGCAAACACCATGTCGGTATTGCCAGCAGCTGGTGAAGCAAATACAGAATGTTGTTGGTGTATACATTGGTATGTGATACTTACATATATTCCAAAATACATGAACATCAAGATACTTATGTGGCTGTGACTGAAGAAGGCTTATGGGATGTGTGACCAGCATAGTTCCTGATCAAATAGCACACCGCTGTAGTCTCATAACGATCTACACTGCTTGTTAGAAACATGCTGGGTGCTGTATTGATGGAAAGGCGAACAGTGCAGACCCTGGTCAGGTTGATCTGGAACGACACTGGTTACAAAACCTATAAGCCCCATTTCTCCTGTTACAGTCACATACTAGTATATGATGAAAGGAAAAAAGCGGAATTTGCTGAAATTGTCGCTGTAGTCTTGAGTTATGTGATTATTGTCATCCTGAGACATATAGAAAACTAAAGCAAAACATAAATTGGTACCATAATGTTTCATCACTGTCTTTACCACCATCAAAAATTCAAAATGGCCACCATTACTGTCAATAAGTCTGCCCAAGTGCGGATTGCTTGGTAGATTAAATAGTCATCGTTCATATATTGAATTTTGGTAATACTAATAATTCATATATATTGAATTTCTAGTAACATGCTTTCAAGAGAGCGAAATAGATAAAAATGCTGTGCCTTCATGGACGGAAAAATCAATAAATTAATATATTACATTACTTAAACGCAACATCACACCAATACAGATACCCAAATGAGACACATAACATACATTATTATAAACACATAACACGCGGACACCGCTGTTCGAGGTTTTTGAGATCATGTGCCAAATTAGCACGGATGTTCTGGCTGTCACGAAGATTGACTTCTAAGTCACCCTGCGTGACGGCCAGAAAATTCGGGTCAGTGGAAAATGTGCCAGATGAGAGATGCACTTACCCTGTATTTCGTATGAGGCGACATAGGTGGCGTTCACGGTTGTTACAGTCGTGCCTATAATATATATATATATAAATTATATAAACGAAATAAACCACAGTAGAACCTCTCCACAACTGGCGTCGAGAAGCATCTGTCTGTCTGTCTATTTTAATTCCCAAATCACCTATTGTGGCCCTAAGTGCGTCGACAGACCAGATATTTTAGTTAAAAACCTGATGTTGGCTTCAACAAATAGAAATTTACAGATACATATACACACTAAATGTATGTGCACATAGCAGTTGAGACATTGTACCTACTACAGTGATGTTTGCATTGATCATAAAATGCTTAGCAGTGTAATAACAGCGTATTAAAATCACAATACACTAACCGATACAGCACGCGTACACTGAACATTGCGGAGACCGCAGGAAATGTACATGTATATGGGCAACTTCTAAATAAAATGATCCTCTAACTTACTTGACCAAAATCACATTTATGCAATAGCTATACAATTTAACATGAACGTGTTCAGTTTAGCGATTGAGCCACAACATATGATTGATAGCCTGCAAATTGTGTCTAAATCAAGATAATAATTGAGCAAACACAATACGTACCAGCCCCTGATCCATGGGTGACGGTTTCGGCGTAAGTGGCTGTGGAAAATACGGGCGCATCATTCACGTTCGTTACAGTAAGCGTCAAGGTTACGGTACCCACCGCGGTAGAACCTTCAGTATACCTAGTCATAGAGAATACCAGGCTACTGTATGTTCCACTTAACAATTCATTTATTCGAATATAAGGCTAGACATCAAACATGAAACTATATATTTTGATGAACAGAACAGAATAGAACATACCTTTATTGGATTAAGTTAATCTCTGGCCATGACGCGGTGGCATGCGAGATAAAATACAGCATGTATGCAAAAATATGGAGTGAAGTACAATTGTAGACAGCTAGGTGATTGCTAAATATATAAGATATATACGTTCCAGTGATCATTTTTCATTAACGATTTATGAGTTTTTCTTAAATAACGATCTATGCTATTTGTTAGAATCATGCCGGTTATTTCACTGACATAATGGCGAACATCGCAGACCAGGATGGATCAGGCTGTCCGGATGTGCATGCTCTCATCTGAGGATACACTAGCCGCAAATGCCGTAAGCCTTACTTCGCCAGTGACAGATGTCTGTCCATTTTCAGCAGATAAATAATGCAATGCATGGTGGCGTTTATTGTAGTGTAAATGTACTGTGTACATGTAGGTGCACCACTAACACATGGACTGAACTTAATCACAATCTACCTGGTTTGGCTCTCAGGTACGTGTTTGACGTTCTTGTATGTGACATTGAATCCAGTAATGCCTAGTATAAGAGTAGTATGATTAGTGATAATCCTCTTACTCCTAAACAATGGGGCTCAGGTCTCTATTGTGGTGAGGACCTGGCACCAGATCGGATATAATAATTATATATGTTATTTTTTATTTAAATATTCTGTTTCTCCAACCCCACCGCCCCGACCAGTCATAGAGGTGAACTATGTTAAATTTGAACATGGTGGCCGGCCGTTAAACACCAATAAACAAACAAACCGCTTAGTATAGACGAGTGAGCAATATCATCGGAGAATCTATAATGGTGAAAACAAAATACATGCCAGGTTTTGACAATTTCTTGGTCATTTATATCAATAATATGTTGAAGAGTCTGGTGATGTCAATAAAAAGGTGGGAAATGCGATGCATGATTGTTTCTCCAGTTTCAGGAATTTATTTCCAAATGTTTCCTTTTCCTCCAGTCCTCCGTGCTTTCAATTTTGCCCATTTTAAATTCCCATCGAAAAATAATTTGTGTGTGATTAAATCAATATTTAACAGATATAATCAAATAAAAAAGATGATATCACTATGACTTGACAACAATAAATTGTCAAACATTATTACTGCATAACGCTTTTATTTGCGATGTGTATTTGGTCGTAGCAATTGGGAAACGTTATGTGAAACTGACAGTAGACTGAGTAGTGTCAATATTACCAGACGAGGCGGAAATACGTAGGAATTCCGAGAGCAGTCTTGCAATTTCCACGTATTTCCGCCTCGTTTGGTAATATTCTTTCGTTCATTCATTCGTTCGTTCGTTTCAATATTAATTTCACCATTTTCTACTGTTGACCACTGACATTACCTTGAACATCGACGCCGTCGTAAACGTGTCCAGTTCGAGAGCTGTGTAGATTGTATAGCTATTATTTATAAAACTTACGTAATTGTGACAGTATGTGACTGAGCTACTTCATAATCCAGCGTCGACATAGAGAATTCCCCGTCCGAACTGATAGTTCCAGGATCGGTAGACCAAGTCCCCGTCCCTTCGGTCACGGTAAACGTTGTTATGGTCCCCGAGCCAAAGTCCTCCGCCACCGTCAGAGTTGTTTCGTCAGCTGTTTTACCGCCAGTTAACGCCGTCGTTTCCACTACACCAGACGCAGCAATGGTCTGTGTGAATGCCGTCAGCCCGGCATCTTAAATTTCGAATTGAAATGATATGATATTAATTTAGTAGTACAGCGGTACCTGACCGTGTCGATGATGCTATATATAATAACAAAGTTTAACGTGACCTGATATATGGTGTCTGTTGATCTTCAAAAATAACACTCAATTACGATAATATTAACAATACATTGCGCCAACCCACAGTGGCAGACCTATACATGCACTATGTATCTACCGGCTGGGTCAGGAAACAGTTGCAGGAGCTATTATTTAACCCGTTGGTGTAAAGTCAATGTGTATGGTGGTCCCCGTACTCTGTATAACGTCACGTACGGGGTGCACAGACACCACGAAGTATATGTATATGGTATATGTCGCCAGGAAGCACCCACGGGTTATAAACAGACGGAAGACAAACAGTCTCTGGAAATCCTTGTACTTCAGATCTATTTGCTATTCTAGTAATATAAAGCTATAATTTGGTTTAGCCGTTTACTTAACAAGAACCTTTTTTTTAAATTAAAAACAACAACAAATATGTTCAGATATGCTGTCAAAGATACATTAACATGCTTGTGAGGTATATTAGTACAATGTACACCAGTTGACCATGTTATGCAAGCAAAACAGTGTCTGTGACCTAAACACCTGTGTTACGTTTTACCTCTATTTTCTTACTACACTGCGCACGAATAGCTGATTGATTGAGTGAGTTACAACTTACACATATATACGTACAGTGAAACCTTTCTAAACCGGACACCCTGGGAGGTCCCCAGGGTGTCCGGCTTAGAGAGGTTTCACTGTAAATCAGGCATTTAATCCATAGGTGTGTTCTATGCGATCACGAACGGACATTATCACCTAATGTAAATGACCAACAAATCAAAATACGATCGCATGTGTTTTCTTGGTTTCCGGTTTAGAGAGGTTCCACTGTACATGAATTCAGTGGGGCCACCCTCAATCATGAACATGCTGGTGTTAGTAGCCCTCTGGCTAGATCTAACATGGACGACCAAGGTGCAGATGTAATATCACACATTTGACTTTTCCTCTGATTTTCGATAATAATTATGATCTCACTGTATTAAGAAGATAGCCTGCATCTTTTATTTCCAAACTTTGAAGCGAAACTGGTTAGGAAATAACAGCTATGCCGTTGGCTTATGACTGGAAATGGACAGTTCGAGATGAAATCAATACGGAATTTGTAGTATTGTTCTTTGCAGCATCAAGGCAACTGCATACACGTACTTTTGCACTAATGTTCAATTTAATAAATGCTCGATCAAGGTGACGCAGTTGGCCAAGGTCAGTGTACCTTATAGTCCCCACTAAATAATTTCATTAAAATCATGTGCACATACAATATACAAATACATGCACATTAACAAGAGCGCTGAAGGGCACAATGTACGCTTTTCGAGGCATAGCCAGAAAACAACGGGAGCTAATTCACTGGAAAACTATCATCCTCTTGCCATGATAAACATATATACCAACGTTGATTAAGATATGTTGAGTAGAACTTGAGTTTTCACAAGGACAATGACATTTAAAATTAAATATGGCCGCCACAGGGAGATAATTCTTCTGGAAAAATCATATTAAAAATCAATAGTGCTGCCCCTCTTACATGTATACCAATAATCGATATTTGGTTAAAGTTAGTCAAGTAGAACATGAGTTATTGCGTGGACAAGGATACATAATGCAACATAATGGCCGCCAAGGGAATATAACTCATCGGATTTTTTTGAAATATAACACAATAGGGTTCTTCCTCTTCCCTGATATGGAATGGTAATGGTGGAATGGTAATGGTGGAATGGTAATGGAGGAATGGTAATGGTGGAATGCTAATGGTGGAATGGTGATAATGGAATGGTAATGGTGGAATTGGAATGGTGGAATTGTAATAGTGGAATGGTAATGCGTAATGGTGAAATGGTAATAGTGGAATGGTGATGGTGGAATGGTAATGGTGAAATGGTAATGGTGGAATGGTAATGGTGGAAGTGTAATGGCTGAATTTTAATGGTGGAACTGTAATGGTGGAATGTTAATGGTGGAATGGTAATGGTAGAATTTGTAATGGTGGAATTGTAATTGAGGAATATTAATGGTGGAATTATAATGGTGGAATGGTAATGGTGGATTTGTAATGGTGTAATAGTAACGGTGGAATGTTAATGATGGAATGGTGATGTGCAATGGTGAAATGGTAATGTGTAATGGTGGAATGGTAATGGTGGAATTGTAATAGTGGAATGTTAATGGTGGAATTGTAATGGATGAATGTTAATGGTGGAATTGTATTGGTGGAATTGTAATGGTGGAATATTAATGATGAAATTGTAATGGTGGAGTGTTAATGGTGGAATTGTAATGGAGAGATGGTAATGGTGCAATGGTAATTTTAAAATTTGTAATGGTGGAATTGTAATTGTATTGGTGGTATTGTAATGGTGGAATTGTAATGGTCGAATTGTAATGGTGCAATTTTAATGGTGTAATTGTAATGGCGGAATGGTAATGGTGGAATTGTAATGTTGGAATTGTAATGGTGGAATTGTAATGTGGAATTTGTAATGGTGAAATATTAATGGTGGAATGGTAACGGTGGAATTGTAATGGTAGAATTGTAATGGTGGAATTTTTAATGGTGGAATTGTAATGGTGGAATGGAAATGGTTGAATGGTAATGGTGGAATTGTAATGGTGGAATGGAAATGGCGGAATGGTACTGTTGTAAATGTAATGGTGGAATTGTAATGGTGGAATGGTAGTGGTGTAATGGTAATGATGGAATGGTAATGATGGAATGGTAATGGCGGAATGGTAATGGTGAAATGATAATGGTGGAATGGTAATGGTGGAATGGTAATGGTGGAATGGTAAAGCTGGAATGGTAATGGTGGAATGGTAATGGCGGAATTGTAATGGTGGAATGGTAATGGTGGAATTGTAATGGTGGAATGGTAATGGAATGGTACTGTTGGACTTGTAATGGTGGAATTGTAATGGTGGAATGGTAGTGGTGGAAAGGTAATGATGGAATGGTAATGATGGAATGGTAATGTCGGAATGATAATGGTGGAATGGTAATGGTGGAATGGTAATGGTGGAATATTACTGGTGGAATGGTAATGGTGGAATGGTAGTTGTGGAATGATAATTGTGGAATGGTAATGGTGGAATGGTAATGCTGGAATGGTAATGGTGGAATGGTAATGGCGGAATTGTAATGGTGGAATGGTAATGTTGGAATTGTAATGGTGGAATGGTAATGGCGGAATGGTACTGTTGGACTTGTAATGATGGAATTGTAACGGTGGCATTTTAATGGTGTGAACACATGGTAGAATTTATAATAGTGGAATTGTAATGGTGGAATTGTAACGGTGGAACTGTAATCGTGGGATTTTAGTGGTGAAATTGTAATGGTGGAATGGTCATGGTGGAATTGTAATGGTCGAATTTTAATGGTGGACTTGTAATGGTAGAATGGTAATGGTGACATGGTAATTTTGGAATTGTAAGGGTGGAATGGTATTGATGGAATGGTAATGGTGGAATGGTAATGGTGGAATTTTAATAGGGGAATTTTAATGCTGTGAAGGTAATGGTAGAATTTCTAACGGTGGAATTGTAATGGGGGTCGAATTGTAACAGTGTAATTGTAATGGTGGAATTTTAATGGTGAAATTGTACTGGTGAAATGTTAATGGTGGAATTGTAATGGTGGAATTTGAATGATGGAATGGCAATAGTGGAATGGTAATGGTAATGGTGGACTGGTAATGATGGAATGGTAATGGTTGAATGATAATGGTGAAATTGTAATAGTGAAATCATAATGGTGGAATAGTGATGATGGAATGGTAATGGTGGAACGTTAATGGTGGAATTGTAATCGTGGAATGGTAATGTGTAATGGTGAAATGGTAATGGTGGAATAGTAATGGTGGAATGGTAATGGTGGAATCATAATGGTGGAATGGTGATGATGGAATTGTAATCGTACAAAAGGTAATATGTAAAGGTGAAATGGTAATGGTGGAATGTTAATCGTGGAATGGTAATGGTGAAATGGTAATGGTGGAATGGTAATTGTGGAATTGTAATCGTACAAAAGGTAATATGTAAAGGTGAAATGGTAATGGTGGAATGTTAATGGTGGAATTGTAATCGTACAAAAGGTAATATGTAAAGGTGAAATGGTAATGGTGGAATGTTAATGGTGGAATGGTAATTGTGAAATGGTAATGGTGGAATGGTAATGGTGGAATTATAATGGTGGAATTGTAATGGCGGAACTGTAATGGTGGAATGGTAATGGTGGAATGGTAATGGTGGAATGGTAATGGTGGAATGGTAATGGTAGCATTTGTAATGGTGGAATTGTAATGGTGGAATAGTAACGTTGGAATGGTAACGATGGAATGGTAATGATAGAATGGCAATGTGTAATGGTGGAATGGTAATGGTGGAATTGTAATGGTGGAATTGTAATGGTGGAATTGTAATGGTGGAATTGTAATGATGAAATTTTAATGGTGGACTTGTAATGGTGGAGTGGTAATGGTTGAATGGTAATGGTGAAATTGTAATGGTGGAATTATAATGGTGGAATGGTGATAATGGAATGGTAATGGTGGAATTGGAATGGTGGAATTGTAATAGTGGAATGGTGATGGTGGAATGGTAATGGTGAAATGGTAATGGTGGAATGGTAATGGTGGAAGTGTAATGGCTGAATTTTAATGGTGGAACTGTAATGGTGGAATGTTAATGGTGGAATGTTAATGGTGGAATGGTAATGGTAGAATTTGTAATGGTGTAATAGTAATGGTGGAATGTTAATGCTGGAATGGTGATGTGCAATGGTGAAATGGTAATGTGTAACGGTGGAATGGTAATGGTGGAATTGTAATAGTGGAATGTTAATGGTGTAATTGTAATGGATGAACGTTAATGCAATTTTAATGGTGTAATTGTAATGGCGGAATGGTAATGGTGGAATTGTAATGTTGGAATTGTAATGGTGGAATTGTAATGTGGAATTTGTAATGGTGAAATATTAATGGTGGAATGGTAACGGTGGAATTGTAATGGTAGAATTGTAATGGTGGAATTTTTAATGGTGGAATTGTAATGGTGGAATGGAAATGGTTGAATGGTAATGGTGGAATTGTAATGGTGGAATGGGAAATGGCGGAATGGTACTGTTGTAAATGTAATGGTGGAATTGTAATGGTGGAATGGTAGTGTGTAATGGTAATGATGGAATGGTAATGATGGAATGGTAATGGCGGAATGGTAATGGTGAAATGATAATGGTGTAATGGTAATGGTGGAATGGTAATGGTGGAATGGTAAAGCTGGAATGGTAATGGTGGAATGGTAATGGCGGAAATTGTAAAGGTGGAATATTAATGATGGAATTGTAATGATGGAATTGTAATGGTGGAATGTTAATGGTGGAATTGTAATGAAGTGATGGTAATGGTGGAATGGTAATTTTAAAATTTGTAATGGTGGAATTGTGTAATTGTGTAATTGTATTGGTGGTATTGTAATGGTGGAATTGTAATGGTGTAATTGTAATGACGGAATGGTAATGGTGAAATTGTAATGTTGGAATTGTAATGGTGGAATTGTAATGGTGGAATTGTATTGGTGGAATGGTAATGATGGAATGGTAATGATGGAATGGTAATGGCGGAATGGTAATGGTGAAATGGTAATGGTGGAATGGTAATGGTGGAATGGTAATGGTGGAATTGTAATGGTGGAATGGTAATGGCGGAATGGTACTGTTGGACTTGTAATGTTGGAATTGTAATGGTGGAATGGTAGTGGTGGATAGGTAATAATGGAATGGTAATGATGGATATGGTAATGTCGGAATGATAATGGTGGAATGGTAATGGTGGAATGGTAATGGTGGAATGGTAATGGTGGAATGGTAATGGCGGAAAGAATTGTAATAGGTGGAAATGGTAATGGTGGAATGTAATGGTGGAATGGTAATGGCAGAATGGTAGTGTTGGACTTGTAATGGTGGAATTGTAATGGCGGAATGGTAGTGGTGGAAAGGTAATGATGGTATGGTAATGATGGAATGGTAAAGTCGAAATGGTAATGGTGGAATGGTAATGGTGGAATGGTAATGGTGGAATTGTACTGTTGGTCTGTTGGAATTGTAATGGTGGAATTGTAATGGTGGAATGGTAGTTGTGGAATGGTAATGATGGAATATTAATGATGGAATGGTAATGGCGGAATGGTAATGGTGGAATGGTAATGGTGGAATGGTAATGGTGGAATTGTAATGGTGGAATGGTAATGGTAGAATGGTAATGGCGGAATTGTAATGGTGGAATGGTAATGGTGGAATTGTAATGGTGGAATTGTAATGGCGGAATGGTACTGTTGGAAATGTAATGGCCTTGACCTTGGGTCATATGATGGATGATGCTCAATAAGCATACGAAGTTTCAAGCAAATCTGACTTACGATCACAAAGGTAGTAGGTATGTCGGACGGACGGACGGACGTAAAGTAAAGTAAAGTAAAGTAAAGTAAAGTGAATGAGTTTCACGTCCCGGCAACAGTTATGGTCATTTAGAGAACGGACCACAGTTTAAAGTCTCATCGGACAGACCAGTTGGATGGAATACTATGAAAGTATTTTTGATGCCTAATGAGATGTTTGCACCCACAACCTCTTGATTTAAAGTCAGGTATTCTTAGCGTAGGCCACAACCCATCCCAGCTATAAATTGTAATATGAGATCCAGTATTAGATCCAGTAGTATGAGATCCAGTCTGGTCTATATTGTTGGGAAGTTGTAGCGATACCTTGTAGTTTATACATGTTCTGGTGTGTGTAATATCGCCCGTGGAGTATACCGCTGGAGAGAATAGCGCTTTATCCGAAACCGCGCACGGACTACCAGTATTGGATTTTGCACTGGTCGTATCTGGGTGATCTAGACTGTATATGCAGACTTAGATGCTAGCCTAATTACCTAGTGAGTCATACCTATTTATGACTGAAGTATTTCAGACTAATTCACCAGATATCTCATGAGCTAGACTGACTGTCAGATCATGAGTCCACTTACGTAAAATTGTAAGCCAAATGTGGGCCCATAAGTTTTACATTGACAAGCAGACTAAATGGGATAGTCATGCACTAGGGTGGGGGTATATATTCGTGGTAGCACCATATATTATCAGTCGGACATTCAATTTCATTCTTGTGACATTGTAGCGCAAGTTTTTCACTGGGAATTGATGAGTACATATGTTGTTGTTACTTTCTAATGCTGCCATTTAAGTCTGAATCTTGCCAAGACCGGCGTTTCTACGCAGTGTTATCGTATCCTCGATAATACTGCACTATTTAATTCACCTGAGTTGTTTGGCCCCGTTTCGACCAAACGCTTAGTCAATAAAAGCCGTATGGCATGTATCCGCTGATGTAGATTATCTCCCTTAATCAAATATTATTGATTCATTAATTCGTCGTGCTTATGTGTAAATAATAACGATTACAGGACTGGCATGTGGGAGAATTCCGTGAGTATTGTAATGGCATATTATTCTCATGTGTTTTGTTGCATGTCACTCTGACTAATTGCATTAGCAATCTATTGTATTTGTAAAACGAAGGGTGAACTTGATTGAAATGTTCACTAACATTAGCCATGCATTTTATGTTACGATTCAATCGAATATCAGTCTGCGCCCTGTACAATACATGAGAATATTGCCAATTTTAACATTTCACAATTGTAACGTGAATTTTCTGGACGACTTTCATTACTCTATGGGGAAACACATGTTTACTCCTAACCCAGTCGTCTGTACATTAATTTTATTAAGTCATATTACGTTCGCAGTGTGTTGTAAATATTGTAAATGCTATTGCGACCAAGATGGGCCAGATCAGACAGTTCTGCTCTAAGTGCACTGATTTATACATCAGTAAGCTGCAATAAGGACATGATGTGAAGTATAATGTGGTTCAATCACTGATGCTTTGGGTCAGCCTGTGGAATCCTACAGTCTGATTAGAGTATACAGTGTTTATGATTGGTAATGTAATGTAATGTAATACTGTGAATCTGCACAGGAGAATACTTGGCACAGTTGCTCTTTATTAAGTTAGCGCAGTTGGCCACGTGTAGTCTGATCAAAGTAAGGCCTGTCGCAATCAAATGTTTGTTTACTAATGGTAAATAACTGTGAATGACGTCTGTATTCACATGTACGGCTGTGAAGAGGTATATCGTTGGGTACACTAGATATAGTGGCTGTTCATCAATGTGTTGTATCGCATTTTCCGACTTATTCATTCCATCAGCCCCCTTCTTCCAATTAGTGAAAATATCTGTGTGTACATTGCAATTTATCATGTTTCATCATTGTAATATATGATGATGTTTAGTATTGCCATGCAATCAGGATATTGATTTCATGTGCACTACTGTCGCTATTATTGAGACTATAACACGTTACATTCTGGTAACAACACCGTTGGTGTTTTGTAGTTCCAGCCAGCCAGTACACCAGCCAGTACACCAGCCAGGCAGCCAGCCAGTCAGCCACGAGCGACGGCACGTCCCTTCTTTGTGTCTGCGTAATTCAGTACGCAACACAGAGTTATTTCCTTATTCTGGAGTCCACAACACGACACCGTGTGTTAGCGGGGACTCTGCTCCGCGTGGACCGAGGGCGTTATCGAGTGGGGCATATTCCGGTGACGTCATTCCGTCAAAGGACGTGAAGAATCGATAGGGACGTTCACCGATGCGTTATGGACCCCATCCGCCCAAGTAGGCTGAGTATCTCCTAAGAACCAGTAACTTTACGACGTTATTATAACGTCACTCCCATCATGGCGGAAGCCGGAGTTGTTTAGATGATCTCTAACATTGGATATTTATCCAAATGATGATGACGTTTATTTTTGACTTTACCTACCTGTTCCAGAATCGAGGATGTGCCTTGGTTGTGCAAGGGCCTGTGGCGGTGGCTGCTAGGGTGGGGACGTTGTCCGTACTGACATATTCATCTATTGTTTGTGTTTATCATTTATGTAAATATATCATACTTGTAAAAATATACCTTGTTGTCTCTGTCCACAACGTGCTTGGTGTTCCGTCCCTTCAGTAGACTAGCTCGGTGTCACCCTGGTGTGACAAATGGTGTCAGAAGTTGGATTATTGTATACTGGGAACAACAAGAATAGTGTGGAGAGGACCACATGGTCATACTGATGAAAATCAGTAAGATGAGATAGGTTTACTCTTGTCCGAGACGTCCGTTAAAAGTAAAGTTTACGTGTAAACATAGGAATTACAACAATGATAAGTGTTACCCCTGTCCGTCTTACTGAGATATACACCCCAATCCTTACACAGACTATCTTGCAATATAACCCGTTAATAATTATTTTCAAACCCACCACAGGATCTGCGAGCCATGTACAGGTAATAGCCTCACCACCAAGACGAGCGGCAATCTGTACACCTCGACGCTAAGGTAAGTCTCGTTCACTCTGCCATTTGGCAGAATATTATAAAAACATGTAATCTGTCGGTGAAGAGGCACAACGCGTATCCCTAAAAAATAGGGGTCGTTCTAGTTGGTTGGGTTTGATCTAAGACAGATTCACTATTTTCCGGGTTATAACATTAGACCCAGGGTCCATTTTGTTGGTGTGTGGTGAATCGTTTTATGACTCTAGCACAATTGACTATCTAATGTATTATTCGTGTATGGGAAATTTCCCATAATTGTAAATACCAGTCTAGTGGGAAGGTGACGTATTTTCCAAATTTCCTCACGATATGGGACGCAATATGAGATAGGTGAGACGGTGACATATAACTTAAATTCCCCACCAGTGTAAGTACGTGTTGGACTAGGATAAGTCGGGTCGGAAGGAACACAATACATACCGGATTTGACATTACCCAATAAGGCGTGAATCGGGTTGAGACTCACACAGTCCTCGAGACAGTAGTGCTGAGACCCCGTATTCTAGAGAGCTGTACATAGTACACTCCGCCTAGTGACTAGGAGACTATTTTGTTGAGACAGTAGAAGTCAATCATGTCGACCATTAAAGAGTTAATGGACGTAGGCAGGGAATTAGGCTTAAATGGGATGGAGTTAAGGTCCTTTGTGAAAGAAGAGCAAGACAGAGAGAGAGAGAATAGACTAGTAGAAAGACAGGCTGAGAAAGATAGGCTTGATGCTGACAGACTAGCAAAAGAGGTAGATAGACAGGCTGAGAAAGATAGGCTTGAGGCTGACAGACTAGCAAAAGAGGTAGAGAGACTGATTGAGAAAGATAGGCTTGAGACTGACAGACAGGCTGAGAAAGATAGGATTGAGGCTGTGAGACTAGAAAAAGAGGTAGACATGCAAATGACTAAAGTTAGATTAGAGTACGAATGTAAAATGCGTGAGTTAGAGACTACGCAGAAAGTTGAGATAGCGAAGGCAGAAATGGGAATATCGGATAATTATAGTCCAGTAGTCGATCATAAGATACCACATGGTCCGAAATTACCATATTTTGATCAGGATAATGGACAATATGGATAGTTATCTGGCACTGGTTTATTGAACGTTTACTCGGAAGTGCAAGGTTGGCCGAACGGTCAGTGGTCATTACACCTTAGCACATTATTAAGGGGCAAAGCTCTAGATGTTTACTCCCGTCTATCGTTGGAAGATGCTCTTGATTATGACACATTGAAGACATCCTTGCTCAAAAGGTTTGACTTAACCGTAGAAGGGTTTAGGAAGCAATTCAAGAACGGTAAGCCGGAGCCGGGTGAGACATTTGTTCAATATATCAACAGGGCTAAGAGTTATCTTGATAGGTGGTTGGAACTAGGCAAAGTTGAACGTACTTACGAAGGCGTGATAGATTTTTTCCTCATGGATCAGTTACTAAGCACTTGCAGTCGTGACTTGTACGTTTTTCGGAAGGAAAAAGTCATTAGCAAAGTACATGAGATGGCAGTGCAAGCTGACTTCTTTGCGGAAGCCAGAGGCGGTACAGAGTACGTAGTACAGAGAGAGAACCGAGACAATAGAGCGAAAAGTGAGAATCGTAACACCGGTTATGAGAGGAAGGTGAGAGGTCAAGGTGAGAGATATCGAGGCAATGACAGATCTCGTAAACTATGTAGAGAGAGAAGTGGCGAGAGAAGTAGAGAGAGTAGTAGGGAAAGGTACAGAGAGAATGACAGACGTACCATTACATGCTACCATTGTGGAGGTCAAGGTCACGTAGCTCCAGACTGCCCAAGAAGAGGTCACATGCATCGAGCTGCAGCCCTTGAGGAAAAGGATACTGGTGCATATGGGCAAAAGAAGGTAAGCTTTGCAGGCACCGGTGACGAACCAGAAATGGATGATGCAATACATAGAGGCAGGAGTAGAGGCAGGAGCAGGGGCAGAGGGCGTTATCACCAACGCGGAAGAGGCAGAGGGCGCCCCTTTTCCCCACCTGTAGATCAGGGTAATTTTTGTATTGTAGAGGACAACCAGACCAAAGATGACGGGGAAATCACTATGATATGCGCAGGTAAGGAAGTTGACCAGAGTCCGAAGGTTACAGGATGCAAGTTTTCCAGTGCGAAGTTGCCAGTGGCAGAAGGTTTGTTAAATGGGAAAGTTGTGACAGTGATGCGTGATACAGGTTGCACGGGCGTAGTAGTGAGAAAGGAACTAGTACATCCTGATCAGTTTCTCAGGAGAGTGGCCACATGTATGCTAGTAGACAAGAGACGCTTGAGTGAGGTCCCTGTAGCGAGAATCACCATTGACACCCCATTGTTCAAAGGAGAGACCGAAGCGTTATGCATGGATGAAACTATGTACGATGTAACGATAGGGAACATTGATGGGTCACAACTTCCTGTACCGAATGATTTCAAAGGCGCGACCACGTTAGCAGTTGAAACGCGTTCACAGGTTTTGAAACGCGATGAATCGTACCGGAAACTGCGGGTACCGGAAGCCGTATCGCACGTTTCGTGTAGTGAATTCAAAGAACAACAAACAAGCGACGTTACGTTAACGTCATTACACACAAACGCAAAAAACGGAAACGTGAAGTATTCTAAGAACGGTAACGTTACGTCATTTCTGTACCGAAAAGATAAAAGATTTATCATTTACTGTATCGACAATTTGAGACGACAGGTAACAACAGAAAATACCATCAATTAGTCGTTCCGGAAAAACTTAGACAGACTGTGTTAAAGGTGGCACATGAATCTATAATGTAAGGACACTTAGGAGTAAAGAAAACAACAAATCGCGTGTTGGCAGAATTTTTCTGGCCTGGCGTGTCCGGTGACGTGACACGATACTGTAGGTCATGCGACATTTGTCAACGAACAATCTCGAAAGGTCATGTAATAAAGGCACCGCTAGGCAACATGCCACTGATTGACACGCCATTCAAACGCGTAGCCGTTTAGTTTAAACATATTTTATTGTTTTAAATACAATAGGTTTGGGCCACAAGTTCTACCAACTTAGTTACGGCCCTCACCTTAAACTGACATGTATGTGAGAAACAGACAAGTGACGGCAATGTAACGTGAATGAACAATACAGAGAGTACAGAATAGTACAAGTATATGCATGTACATGTACAATGAGTAAGCATATTATAATTAATTTACGAAAAATAGCAGCCCATGTTGTAATTTCAAACAGCAATAAATATTGTATGTGAGAGATAGCAGACGACATCATCAAACATCAGCTGCTAGTAATTGCGAAAACATATGCAAGAATAATTATATGAATTGTCAGTCATTTGGAACTAGTCTGGATAAAAGGTAATCAATAACTCGATGCAAAGCTGTTCCTGCATCAACACTGGAGTAATTTTAAAAAAAGAAAAAGATTTTGTTTATTATTACTTACGTAGTTGAAAAACGTTTAGTATGTTTGATGTATATTCTCACAGCTTCAAAAATAATAGAATTATCATCAATTGATATATTGGGCGTAGCCGTAGACATCGTAGGACCGATTTATCCAGCAACGGATAATACAAATCGGTATATTCTAACGCTAGTAGATTACGCCACACGATATCCAGAGGCAGTACCATTACCCAGTATCGAAGCAGAACGAGTAGCTGAGGCACTCGTAGACATGTTCAGTCGTTTAGGATTTAGGAATTATTGACTGATTGTGGATCTCAATTTACGTCGAACGTAATGCGGGAGGTCAGTAGGCTATTATCACTGAGACAACTTACAACTACTCCCTACCATCCTATGTGCAACGGGTTGGTGGAGAGATTCAACGGTACATTGAAGCAGATGCTTAAACGCATGGCAAGCGAGCGTCCCGAAGACTGGGATAAGTACATTAACGCGTTGTTGTTCGCGTATCGCGAGGTTCCACAGGAGAGCCTAGCATTCTCCCCATTCGAACTACTCTATGGGAGAACAGTCAGAGGTCCTATGAGTGTTCTCAAGGATCTGTGGTGTGAGAAAGAACTTGACGAAAGCGTGAAAACTACATACCAGTACTTACTGGATCTCAGACAGAAACTCGAGCAAACATGTGAAATCGCGAGAGAAAATCTCAAGAAATCGAGTAAACGGTACGCGAAGTACTATGACAGGAAAGAGTGTGACCGGAAGTATAAAGAGAGTGACCGGGTGTTAGTACTACTCCCCACTGATAGGAACAAACTGTTACTCCAATGGAAAGGTCCATACCCTATAGTGGAGGTACTAAATGACTGGGATTATAGGATCGACATGAAGGGGAAACTGAAAACATTCCATGTGAACATGTTGAAACGCTATGAAGAGCGTACACCTCAAAGCCCAGGGAAGGGGATACTATCCGTCATAAACACGGCGGTAATTGACGACATAACTGACGGGAATTCGGGTACAGGGGAATGTAGTGCCGATGAGCACATGACGTGTCCAATGGGGACACAGGAATCGATAGACAGGGTGGACTTAGCCCCAGGGTTGTCCAAGGACCAACAAGTTGAAGTACAAAGGGTGCTTAAGGAGTATGAGCACGTACTGACTGATAGACCAGGGCGCACCCATGTAGAGATTCATGACATTAAATTGTCTACCTGAGACCCATTACGGATAAAAGGTTATCCCAACCCGTACAGAGTTCGTGACATAGACAGATATGAGGCAGAAGACATTTGGCAGTTAGGAGTATTCGAAACTTCTAATTATCCATGTTCATACCCATTCGTGCGAGTTAGGAAGAAGAACGCAGAGAGAAGACGGAATTTATTCCATAGATGGACGAATAGCGATCGGAGTCATCTGTAGCTCAGACAATGTGGGTGCAGATTATTTGAGTAGGATCTAATTAAGTCATAGACCGCACACCATAGCCGGGATCCTGGGCTCCAAATAGTATAAGTTGTGTAGGATGTGTATATATGTATATAGGTAAACAATGTCGGTACAACTCGTGATTACCGCTAAGTGTTTCACACTTTTATTTAGGGGGGAGTATTGTCACGAATCGTAGCCGACAATATTCTTTATCATCCATTAATTGTAACACGGGTCACATAGTCTAGAGCAGTAATCGAATATTCTAGTACAAGAAGGTCGAATAGGTATTGGCGTGTATAATATCGCCCGTGGAGTATACCGCTGGAGAGAATAGCGCTTTATCAGAAACCGCGCACGGACTACCAGTATTGGATTCTGCACTGGTCGTATCTGGGTGATCTAGACTGTATATGCAGACTTAGTAGTATAGATGCTAGCCTAATTACCTAGTAAGTCATACCTATTTATGACTGAAGTATTTCAGACTAATTCACCAGATATCTCATGAGCTAGACTGACTGTCAGATCATTAGTCCACTTACGTAAAATTGTAAGCCAAATGTGGGCCCATAAGTTTTACATTGACAAGCAGACTACATGGGATAGTCATGCACTAGGGTGGGGGTATATATTCGTGGTAGCACCATATATTAATCAGTCGGACATTCAATTTCATTCTTGTGACATTGGAGCGCAAGTTTTTCACTGGGAATTGGTGAGTACATATGTTGTTGTTACTTTCTAATACTGCCATTTAAGTCTGAATCTTGCCAAGACCGGCGATTCTACGCAGTGTTATCGTATCCTCGATAATACTGCACTATTTAATTCACCTGAGTTATTTGGCCCCGTTTCGACCAAACGCTTGGTCAATAAAAGCCGTATGGCATGTATCCGCTGATGTAGATTATCTCCCTTAATCAAATATTATTGATTCATTAATTCATCTTATTTGTAAATAATAACGATTACATGACTGGCATGTGGGAGCATTCCGTGAGTATTGTAATGGCATATTATTCTTATGTGTTTTGTTGCATGTCACTCTGACTAATTGCATTAGCAATTTTTTTGTATTTGTAAAACGAAGGGCGAACTTGATTGAAATGTTCACTAACATTAGCCATGCATTTTATGTTACGATTCAATCGAATATCAGTCTGCGCCCTGCACAATACATGAGAATATTGCCAATTTTAACATGTCACAATTGTAACGTGAATTTTCTGGACGACTTTCATTACTCTATGGGGAAACACATGTTTACTCCTAACCCAGTCGTCTGTACATTAATTTTATTAAGTCATATTACGTTCGCAGTGTGTTGTAAATATTGTAAATGCTATTGCGACCAAGATGGGCCAGATCAGACAGTTCTGCTCTAAGTGCACTGATTTATACATCAGTAAGCTGCAATAAGGACATGATGTGAAGTATAATGTGGTTCAATCACTGATGCTTTGGGTCAGCCTGTGGAATCCTACAGTCTGATTAGAGTATACAGTGTTTATGATTGGTAATGTAATGTAATGTAATACTGTGAATCTGCACAGGAGAATACTTGGCACAGTTGCTCTTTATTAAGTTAGCGCAGTTGGCCACGTGTAGTCTGATCAAAGTAAGGCCTGTCGCAATCAAATGTCTGTTTACTAATGGTAAATAACTGTGAATGATGTCTGTATTCACATGTACGGCTGTGAAGAGGTATATCGTTGGGTACACTAGATATAGTGGCTGTTCATTAATGTGTTGTTTCGCATTTTCCGACTTATGAATTCCATCAGCCCCCTTCTTCCAATTAGTGAAAATATCTGTGTGTACATTGCAATTTATCATGTTTCATCATTGTAATATATGATGATGTTTAGTATTGCCATGCAATCAGGATATTGATTTCATGTGCACTACTGTCACTATTATTGAGACTATAACACGTTACATTCTGGTAACAACACCGTTGGTGTTTTGTAGTCCCAGCCAACCAGTACACCAGCCAGTACACCAGCCAGGCAGCTAGCCAGTCAGTACACCAGCCAGGCAGCTAGCCAGTCAGCCACGAGCGACGGCATGTCCCTTCTTTGTGTCTGCGTAATTCAGTACGCAACACAGAGTTATTTCCTTATTCTGGAGTCCACGACACGACACCGTGTGTTAGCGGGGACTCTGCTCCGCGTGGACCAAGGGCGTAATCGAGTGGGGCATATTCCGGTGACGTCATTTCGTCAAAGGACGTGAAGAATCGATAGGGACGTTCACCGATGCGTTATGGACCCATCCGCCCAAGTAGGCTGAGTATCTCCTAAGAACCAGTAACTTTACGACGTTATTATAACGTCACTCACATCATGGCGGAAGCCGGAGTTGTTTAGATGATCTCTAACATTGGATATTTATCCAAATGATGGTGACGTTTACTTTTGACTTTACCTACATGTTCCAGAATCGAGGATGTGCCTTGGTTGTGCAAGGGCCTGTGCCGGTGGCTGCTAGGGGACGTTGTCCGTACTGACATATTCATCTATTGTTTGTGTTTATCATTTATGTAAATATATCATACTTGTAAAAATATACCTTGTTGTCTCTGTCCATAACGTGCTTGGTGTTCCGTCCCTTCAGTAGACTAGCTAGGTGTCACCCTGGTGTGACAATGTTAAACCAATCAACTGCTGCATCTTAAGTACGAGATTGGAGTACATGATAATGTTTATATTCTTGCTTACCACATGATACGGTAGCAGCAGTTACAAGGCTGGCTTCTGTACCACCGACACTTGTAGTAATCCCAACCGAGTATGTATAGCCGCCATCAGGTACTGTGTTGGTGGATGTCCAGGTGAGGGTGAAGTGGTTGACATATGTTGTGCTACTCTCACTTGTTGTTGTACCAGTCTAACAAAATATAATAATAATCAGTTGAAAAATATATGGATTACGGAACGTTTTATGTTTGGTCATGTATTCAGATATTCTTAGGTACAGCAATCATGTGTCAAGGAATTTCAGTGTTACTCGATAGATATGCATGTATATGGGAATAGTATACATATAATCTATTCCATGATCACAACACAGTAAGTTTCAGTTCAATACTTTTTCATATTAAATTGTATGGGAAATGTACTGGTTTCATGCATGATGTTGTGTTGAACAGACTGTAAAACGTTACTCATATACATATTTGTCTCACAAAAGCATACTTTAACGGGTATTTGTTACTGTGACTGGAGAAATGGGGCTTAAGGGATTTGTGTCCCGATTAAAATAGTACAATATTGTAGCCTGATAACGATCTATATTCCTAGTTAGAAGCATGAAAGGTGTTTCATTGATGGAATGGCGGATGCACAGGTTGATATGGATCTACACAGTTTTCCATTCCATCAGTGAAACACCCGCATGGTGTGCCAACGTCGTTGTTGCAGATACCGTCACTTGAGTGGCGATGTCGCATTTTCGCACCAATTGTCTGTTTATACAGGCTTAATTATTTTTGGGAATCCCTATATCTCTATGGTACTGTATGCTTTATTATATTATATGTATTATATATGATATGGTACGCTAATAATGTATTCTTCTGTTTCCTAATTGATAAAATCCCTACAAGTCAACTTATTCCCTTAAGTGTCCCGAGGGCATGCAATTGAAAGTATCATCATGTTTTCTCACATGTTAAGCCATTCAAGAGTCATGTTAGCAACATTTATTATTCAAATACAATATGCTAAATATGTTACATGATTATTAATGTATTACTATGCTTTGTATAATGGTGCTAATGACTACTAGCATCAGAATAGTTTGTACAGTGGTGCCGTCTGATCAGGTACTGTCCCGTTTGTAGTTTTTATCTGGCGTTACTAGTATATAATTTGCAGTGGCCCAAGATCTACACTGGCCTACAACGGTGTGTTAATGACCATTTTGACAACTGAGGACATGATATTAAACGGGCATCAGATATAGCATGTATTAGTCTCTATACATGTATTTGCAGCACATCGACTGTTAACATATAAATGGTTCAGCAAACTTGAACAAGTGAGCAAGGGCTGACGAATTCCCTCGGCCATCACCTGGACCAACAAGCCAAACCTTTAACACAAACTCAACTACAAATGTGGCATATCAGCACATGAATGACCACGCTGACAGCCAAAGAGGGCTCATTTGAAAACACGAAGGGAGGACCATCAGAGAAATGTATGTATGAAGAATGAATCAGTTACGTGAAAGGAAACAGAAATTAAAATAAATTTACCCGAGCGTTAAGATTGTGACGGACATACACACGCTGGTAATGCTATATACCCTCCTCAACATTCGGCGTTTGGGTCATAAAAATGTTAAACTATTTGTTATGAACGAACAAATGGATGGACAAAGAAACGGCCCAGTGGGATGAACAGATGGACGACCGGACGCAGAACGCTAAAACTATAAACCCATTGGCATACTTTCTTATGGCCGAGGTATGATACTTAGTTTGTTTGTTTGTTGGGGTTTAACAGCCCATCAACAGCTAATGTCATTTAAGGCCGGGTCATTGGGTTTAGTACTAAATCCCATATATTACCTGTACAAGTACATGTGCATGTTCAGTACATGTACAAATATGGGAAAAATCCCAAAATCAGAACTGAATATTTACAATAAAACAGCTGTTTATTCACCCCTGGACTCAGAATAATCATGATCTGATGCCAGGTCCTCGCCACACCAGAATCACTTGGCCCCGCTCAAAAGCAGTTGGATCAGTAATAATCTTACTACTTTTATAATGGGCAATAACCCAATTCAACTCCCAGGTAACAAAAGAGCCAAACATAATAAGGTACATGAGACAAACCAGGCAAATCGTGATTCCTATTCCTATAAGCAGGAACGCCTATCGTTAATTTACGTCGTCGCGTTCGCCCGACCAACAACTCACCGGTATGATAAACGTTCTGAACACTAACTAATTTGGACAAAACCATCAGCTAGAATAATGCGTCTAATAAGGATGAAGAATCACCATATAAATGAATGGAATGGAATGGAATGGAATGGTTTTTAAAGGCACATCAACACAAAATAGTATCACTTACGGTCAACCAATGTAGAGTAAGAATAACAATAATAGTAAAATAGTATGTTAGAGGTGGTAGGCAATCAGATGATTAGGGTAAACATTTTAATATGATGAAATATAAATAAACAACATGTATTCCACAATGGATACAATAAATATCAACACATTCCAAGTAGAGAAACAGAAGTGATAGGAAATTTACCTCCATGTTGAATTGCAAACAAATCGGCAACTCTCGCAAAAGCATTAATTGGTATAGACAGATCAGAATGTATTTAATCATGGAAATGTCAATGCAAAATGTAACTTCATTAGTTCAACAGATCAATCAAGTGTAAACCTTATTGGATTCAAAGGTGTAAAATGTGCGTTTCTACAAAATTAGAAGTACTTACAACTGCATTACCGTCAATATCAGTAACCGACAGTAATGTTGTTGGTACATCTGGGTACACCTGGTCCACTGCTATAGTTATCTTGTTATTGGTACATACAGGCACAGGGGATGTGCTTTCATAACCTGTAAATATAATTAATCCTTTCACCCCTAAGTATCCATCATTGCTATTTGAGAACATTTCATAAATAGCCGAGGGTCAATTGATACGAATCTGGCACCTCGTGATTATTTTTCTTCTCTGGTTTTGTATTTCTTTGGGTTTGAGGTCTAGGTGCAATGTTTTTCAGACATGCTCAAGATCAGTTCAAGATCATTCAACATTTAGACATAAACATGGTAAATATACAATAAAACTGAGGAATTAAGCTGCATCGTAGCAATCAAATAGCAGTGTTGAATTCATGCTGTATGAAATGAACGTTTTTTGTAACTTTGATATGAAATTAGACAACAATCGCAGAACTTCAATCAGATTAGTAAATACAAATGTATTACCTTTATAATAGCTATTTACCTGTTTTATTTGTGTCTTGACTATCCATATTAATTATCACATAGCCAAATGTGTCAATCACAATTCCTATCTAATGCAATTATAAAAGTCATAGGTCTCCAGAAAAAAAAGTATTGATTGGCATAATTTTTATACAAAAATAACTGTCCCAGTCGGAGAATTGATAATTAATCCTCTAACACTGGTACATATTTATTGTTTTAAAGGTACATGCCCACTCAGTAGGCAATACATGTTCCTTTAAACTTGGAATTAATTAAGTGTATAATTGTGTCACTATTCCACAAAAATTTACAAGTGCCTGCTCTACAGACATAATCATTTTAATAGTAATATTTATTTTACTGATAGTGAATCATGGTGATATCAGACTATTTTCATATGCAAATGAAGCATGATATAGTTTAATGATTTATATTAATTAAATGCGTCACCTAAACAAACTCTATTTTTGACAAATTATAATGTATGATCATTGCACATCAAACTAGAAATGTGGCCTGTCAGCACCGGAATGCCTCCGGTGGCAGATTGCAGAAACTGTGGCAAAGTTAACTAACCAAAATGATAGGTATTGACAAGCACATTTATGAAGGTCAAAATGTCGTCATATTAAGTGCAGTGTTGATGTGTGGTGTGTGTCCACATGTGTGATGTATTGAAATAAGAAATTAATCTACCAAGGAATATAAAAGTTCTGACAGAATTGAGAAACTCCGGTGAAATTCTTAATGTGGAAAAAAGTTCAAAATTGTCAAGGTCAAAATGTCAATGTCATATTAATGGCAGCATGGATGTGTGGCATTTGTCTACAAGACATGTTGAAATATTTAAGCAATCTTTCAAGGAATATAGAAGTTATGAGATAATTGAGAGACTACGGCGAACTTCTTAATGTGGGCAAAGGTTCAAGTTGTCAAGGTCAAAAGGTCATATGAGACACGCCATCTGTACCTTCGTACATCTGCGTAATTACATGTATTACGTTAACACAATTTACAATATTTTCCGTTTGTAGCGTCAAAAGTTCACACAATTTTCAGAGTACATGCGGATTTCATGAAATTACTCAGATGACCGAAGGTACAAAATCCCATGCCGTGTCTCATATTACGGGCTGCATGGATGTTTGGCATTTGTATACAGGTATGCTGTGTTGAAATATTTAAGTGATCCCTAAAAACTTCTTAATGTGCCGGACAAACAGACACACAGTCCAAACAATATATGCCTGCGGCTATAACGAGGCGGGGGCGTAAAAAGAAATACAGAGAATAAATATAAATGTCCGTTAATATTGTAATGAAACACGGTTATTGCCGCTAATATTGATATGCCCCGGCATAGGCAAAATCACTTACCTTCATTTTCATTTAGGCAAAGACACGGATTTGTCCTTTAACTCTAAGTCTGCCATATGACTGCACGTTGAAAATTCGTGATGCTTTGACGGACCGTGAAAATGCAAACATACATGGTATGATCTGGATTTATACACAGACCAGACACGCATATTTGAAATCACGACCCGTCTGTGAATCTCCAGCTCTAAATGTTCGTTTTCATTCGCGCACCTGTCAGTTCCACAATCCAACAATAGGGCACTTTTAATCCAATATATTTACGTGTGAACACACGGACGCTCACTTTATAAGCTCGTATCGGTTGCTATCTTCCCTTTCGCTGTGTGACTTTGTTAACTAATAACTGCATACTAGCATATCTTCGAAATTGTAACTATTTCACACTGAACCTAAAGTTTTACCCTGCTGTCGGCCATTTTTGCTATGAACTCTGAGAGCTAACTTAGCAACACAGCGAAAAGAAGTTCAGCAAGCGCTAAAGATGAAACGAATGTACAATGGCAGACTTATGGTACATATTGCATACACTATTGTTTAACACTGATTATGTAACTTATCAGAGTGAGAATATGCCATTGTTTTGCCAATTTCAGTGCTCCTTGACGTTGTTAAGGTAGCACGCGCAAATTCATCATCAGGAATAATTCTCGGGCTCACGTCCCATGTTCGGGTTGTCCCCGTTTTCGGGCTCAGGCCCCATTTGTGGGATTATGCCGCTTTTCGGGCATTGGCCCCTAGAATGGGGACTCATATCCCCCAAAACGGGACGTAATCCCCATTTTCGGGCTGAGACCCAGTTATCGGGCTTGCCCATCCCATTTTAGTATAAAAGGACTGGATTTTTCACCATTCCTCACTCTGGCAAAGCAAAGTTAGATCTCAAGACAACGTCTCCACGCTAATTTCCGTGAAAAATGCACAAAAACATAGCAGTAAGCTGATTTAAATTCTAGTTCTCATAGCAAGAACCGTTTAATATTTAGACTAATGGTGATGTCTAGCCAGAGTCACTTTTGGACATTATTCTATATTTAATAGATATAACGTTTTATGCAATAAGTGCACTATTGCGAGTCACAGGGACCTCCTGTCATACACACTGATGAATAACTAGTTTGTTCATGCACATCTGTCTTCATGGCAATACTTCGACTGGTATTAGATGACCAACTCATATATATATATATATTACGCTAGACATTTAGGACTTGCATACATTAATCGCATTACCGTTCATTGCGGGTTTTAAGAAACACCGCGGATATTATAGTTAGTCTACAGTGTATTTCCAAAAGTACGTTACTTTGCCACTCACTTGAACCATCTCGTGGACATTTGTTGTTTTAGTAATTAAAAGCTAAATAAATAGTTTAAAGTTTATCCGATCTGTTATAAATACATTCCCTGGACTGTCATGTCAGCCTGCATCAGTACCCGTGTTTTCCCGTCCCTACAGATGAGTAGCCGCTAAACCAGATCTGGGAGATACAGGCTACAGGCTACACGGAGACTGATTGACAACTATTCGAGGGAAACGCTACCACATTTGTCAGTCAAGCAGTCACCACTAGCCCGTAACGCTTGTTTGATGATACTGGGGTATACAGTGGTACACGCATAGCAAGGGTTTAGTCAAACGGCCAATGGTACAGCAAACAGTTGGTTTGGTACAGCGACGTTTAACAACCCATACAGCATAGGCAGGGTCCGAACGGGGTCATATCTACGCACCACTACCGGCGCGTCAACATAGAAATGTTTTACAGCAGGGTAAAACTTTTAGGTTCAGTGTGAAATAGTTACAATTTCGAAGATATGCTAGTATGCAGTTATTATTTAACCAAGTCACACAGCGAAAGGGAAGATAGCAACCGATACGAGCTTATAAAGTGAGCTTCCGTGTGTTCACACGTAAATATATTGGATTAAAAATGCCCTATTGTTGGATTGTGGAACTGACAGGTGCGCGAATGAAAACGACCATTTAGAGCTGGAGATTCACAGATTTCGTGATTTCAAATATGCGTGTCTGGTCTGTGTATAAATGCAGATCATACAATGTATGTTTGCATTTTCACGGTCCGTCAAAGCATCACGAATTTTCAACGTGCAGTCATATGGCAGACTTAGAGTTAAAGGACAAATCCGTGTCTTTGCCTAAATGAAAATGAAGGTAAGTGATTTTGCCTATGCCGGGGCATATCAATATCAGTGTGGAAATTTACGTCATAAAATGTATAATAATGTCAATCATTATGTGGGGTAGTGGTGAATGAATGTTTATTTTGCCAAAAAATGTCATATCTACAAAATTATCTGTGGCCCTATTATTATAACCTACAGAGTGGGCATGCACCTTTAAGTAATCGCCGCGATGCATAGTTACACATTAGTTGTTACTAATAATCATTCAAGAGTGTTGTGTCATATTTCTGGAGAACACCACCTATGTGCACGCAATGAGTTCACTTAGCCAAACGATGTTATCTATTTGTGTTTTCGACATTTCAGGATAACTATGTATAGAGCATCCGCTGCTAACCGTTTTTGCGAATTTTCTGGTGATGCATGGATTTGATAAGAACAATTGTGTTTAACGGCCTATCATCAGCTAAGGTCATTTAAAGCCGGGCAAACGGGTTCGATCCCGCATGTAACCTGCTGCATTGGGGACAAAATCCCAAAATCAGAACAGAATATTTACATCGAAATAAGTATATATTCAGCCCTGATATAAGAATAACCTGACCTGCTGCCAATTGGCACATTACTAATATTTTACTAGTTGCATTGTCTTTATAAATATGTAGTAACCGGATTTAGTACAGCTATTACGGTCCCGAATGGTATTGCTAATAATTTCGCCAACCTGGTTCATCAACATTAGTAGATAAACTGTATAAATGTACGTATGAAACAATGCATAATGTCAGAAAATGATATATTTCAAACTATTAAGAGCCATCTTGGAAGCCTATTGGATTATGTTTGTTTGTTTGCTTGTTTGTTGGTGTTTAACGGCATATCAACAGCTAAGTTCATTTAAGGCCGGGTCAACGGGTTCGATCCCGTATGAAACATGCTGCATTGGGGGAGGGTCGGGGGGGAATCCCAAAATCAGAACGGAATTTTTACATCGAAAAAAAAATATATTCAGCCCTGAAATCAGAATAACCTGGTGCCACACCAAAACATGGCTATGTCTCTCTGCAAACATGTGAAGATAAAAAAGAGCAAGGTCATATTAACGGCGGCATGATGGTGTTGCGAATGATCACATCCGTTAAGTAATATTTAAGTTATATCATGTTGAAGAAACTTGTACAAACTTTTTGACGCAAATTAATGGATCAAAGTCATGTTAATGACTTCATGAGTGTGTTCCAAATGCTCACATATATCAAGTGTCCAAATATTGGAGCAATCTGTCAAGCAATATTAAAGTTATACCGAGATGACGAAACTTGACGAAATGTGAAGGTACAAAAGGTCAATGTTATGTTAATGGGAGCATGTGGGTGTTCCAAAATGCTCACATTTATGAAGTTTCCACTTATTGAAGCAATCTGTAAAGTAATATTAAAGTTATATCATGATGAAGAAACTTGTACAAACGTTTTGACGCAAACAAATAGCGAAGCGTTTCAGCAAAAATGTGAAGAAGGTCAAGATCATGTTAATGGCGGCATGAGTGTGTTCCAAATGCTCACATGTATCAAGTGCCCAAAAAGTGAAGCAATCAATCCAGTAATATTAATGAAAATTTCCAAGTGTTGCCGCAAAAATGTGAAGAGAAAGAAGGTCAAGGTCATATTACTGGCGGCATGAGGGTGTTTCACATTATCACATGTACCAAGGGTCCAAACAGTGAAGCAATCCGTTAAGTAATTTTAAAGTTGTATCATGATGAGGAAACTTGTATAAACTTTTTGGCGGAAAAAAATGGCTCAGTGTTTCCGAAAAAATGTGAAGGTAATAAAGGTCAAGGTCATGTTAATGGCGGCATGAATGTGTTCCAAATGCTCACATGTATCAAGTGTCCATATATTGAAGCAATCCATAAAGTAATATTAAAGTTATACCATGATGACGAAGCTTGTACAACAGTTTTGACATTTCGGACGACGACGACGACGGAAAAAGTGGCGACTATAGTCGCACCTTCCTGCTAAAGCCGGCCCGACAAGAACGTTGGTGTATGCATGGATAGTTGCAATATTGTAATATATAGCTAACGACTACATAGTCACGATCTTGGATTGCAAGAGGAACATAATTCTGAATACATTTAGACCATACCAAAGTAAACAGTAACATATTAAAAAAGTCCAGCTTGGTATTCATGCATTTGAGTGAATCCACATAATGCCCATGTCTTATACTTGTATTCAGATAGAAATAAAAATACAATGACAGATTGGGAGCATGTGAATGGTAGTTTAACGATGTGGTTAATTCTTGACGTCAGCACGATATCCATAGTATGGCCCGTATGTCCAGGTTAAGCCTTCTTGTAGGTGATAATTGAATTCGGGTATGCCCATTATCAGAGTAATACGATTAGTGCTAATACTAATACTTTTAAGTGAAATTCAAACGGTCTGAATATACAGTGCAACGTCTCTACATTGGCCACCCATGGGAAGACTGTTGTAGAGGTGGCTAATGTAGGTGTCAGATATAAACAGCCACCGACACAATAGTGCCTTCCTACTGGAACTTTGTTATGCACAACCCTTGCCAAGTCGGTCAGAAATGTTCGTTTCTTGTACAATGTTTCCAGATGCAAATATCGAGACGGGCTGATTTACTAATGTACTTCACTTTCAATTTATGACTGAATCAATTACGAATGATAAGTGTTTGATAAATTAAGAACTGCACTTATCGAGCGATTACTGATTACCACAAAGGTAATCCGATGTGAAAACATACGACCTTGTGTGCTTGATTTAACTGCTCAGGGCGATCCGAGTTTTCACAGGTTTTAGATTTGTGGAATTTTGTGAATGTGTAACTTGTTGAGACACATTTTACTAGCTGTTCAGCGTTTCTGTTGATGATTTTGTTGAAAATGTCAATACCATTGGCTGGAGTAGAGAAGTGACCGTTTCAGAGAGGTCAAATAACGTTATAACGGGGGGAATTAAAACTGACCGCTGTTTAGGTGACCATTGTAGGAAAAAAGGGACATTATGTTTGTAAGACATGAATATGCCCAGATGGCATAGTGGACTCTATCTAGAAATAGTGTGTACAAATTTACACACATTTCAAAATCATTTGAGAAAGTCTTACAAGGTTTTTGAAGTAAGCAAATGGATAAATGATTCAGCACCATTTTGAAAGTCAAAAATGTAAAGTTCATGTCATTGGTGGTGTGATTGTGTCGAACTTTCCAAATATTAAATCAAACTCTTACAAATGTTTCGATGTAACAAAATGGCTTAGTGTTTCAGCACGATTTCAAAGGTCATAAAGGTCAAGGTCATGTCATTGGTGGTGCGAGTGCGTCACACATGTTCAGGTGAATGAACTGTCCAAATAGTAAAGCATTCCTTCAAGTAATATTGTAGATATTCCATGATGGAGAAACTCTTAGAAACTTGTTGACGTAAATGTATGCCGACGGACATACATACTGACGCGCGGACGGACGTACGGAACCTCAAGAGTAACGCAATGTTCCCTTGATATCACATAGGGGCCATACAATGATAAACTTAATGGGTTTAACGTCCCAGCAACAGCTAAGGTCATATAAAGATGGGACCACATTTTAAAGCCTTATCTGACACACCACTGGGATGGAAATACTATGAATGTTTACTGGTGTTTAACGGCCTATCAACAGCTAAGGTCATGTAAGTCCGGGCCAACTGCAAAATCAGAACGGATTATTTACTTAAATTTAAAAATATAATACATTCAGCCCTAAAATTAGAATAACCTGACCTGGTGTCAGATTCATACAACAACAAAGTCACTCGGCCCCTTCCCATAAAAGTAATAGGATTACGAATAATCGTATTACTCATCCAAGAGGTATGACCAAATTTAAACTTCATATACAAGAATGCCCAAGACGTATGTGAGGACCAAACCAGGTCTCCGGTCGGGATTCCGATAATGATGAATCCCGATCGTTAAATTACCCATCGCATGCTCCCACTATGAAAGTATTGTTGATGCCTAAGGCGAGGTTTGAACCCACAACCTCCAGATTGGAAGTCAGGTGTTCTAGGCCACAAACCATCCAGGGCGGTGGCCATTACCGGAGATTGGACTGTATAAGTTTTCCATAAACATAAAGTTTCTAACTATTACAGTTTACATGTTATTAACTTGCAAGAAATGTGATGGACCACTTTTATTCTTCAAAAAGAGAACCTGAAAATACTTACACGTATATGGCATATGGACATATATACTTGGCGAAAAAACACCATATGAGCATCTGTAAGAATCTACATCGGTAAGTCCAAAATCTGTTATGGTTAATATAAAACTGGTAGCAGAGTTGTCCGTGGGAAATGTTTCAACATATTTCGCTGGGCCAGCTGATACACCATCGAGGACTAAAGTAGTTGTACTGCTCTCCCATGATCTGGATGCATTTGTGTCATATGCATCGGTGAAGGTACATGTCAGAATGGGATAACCACATGTTCGTGTTGTTGGAACAGATATAGTTGTCGCACCTGTAAAAAACAAAAAACAGTGAAGTATGTCAGGTGTTAATACATGGTGAATATTACAATATGAGTATGACCTTGTGTATGGGGGATATGCACAACAGTAACAAGAATTCCGAAAGTCACAATATACGCCCGCCGAATTGTAACAAGAGGCAATAACTCCATGGGAACAGAAAATCAGTAACACATGTGTTCATAGAATACGGATGCCCCACATATCACTTTGATAATAAACGTGGCAAACTTCCAAGTCCAAAAGGCAGAGATAATCCATGGATCAGTGTCAAAGCAAAAATAGACATTCAATGTGTGCAGCTACACACCGTAAATAAGCTACATACCAAGTATCAAGCCTCCATCGATACGGTTTATACATTTTATGAGTTACAAGGCAAAATGGTGAAATTCTAAGTCGAATAAAATATCAAAATAACCTTTGCGCATCTAGTCTATTAGGGTTTATAGTGAACGTGAATGGGTTAAGCAAAGGCTAAGGTTATATATAGCTTGTATCACAGTTTAAGCCTCATCAGACATACCACTGGCATGGAAATACTTTGAAACTAGTTTTGATGCCCAAAGCGAGGTTTGAACCCACAACATCTGGATTTAAAGTCAGGTGTGCTAACCCCTAATCCACAACCCATCGCTAGCTATTAGGGTTTAAACGTTTTACACAAACAATAGTCAGATAATCCATGACCCGGAGATCAAATAAACCTTGCGCACCTACTCATCATAAGGAAGCTACATACCAAGTTTCATGTCTGTGGCTTGTACGGTTTAAAAGTTTTAAGAGCTACAAGGCAAGATTGGGAAATTCTAAGTGGAAAAGAGGGGATAATCCATGACCCAGGGGTCGAATAAAAAATCAAAGTAAAGTCTGCGCATCTACTCATCATAAGCAAGCAAAATACCAAGTTTCAGGTGGGTATCTATTACGGTTTAACAGATTTACGAATTACAAGCCAAAACAATTATAATTCGAAAAGTGGGAGATAATTCATGACCCGGGGTCGAATAAAAAATCAAAATAATCTTTGCGCAATTACTCATCATAAGAAAGCTACATACCGAGTTTCAGTTCTGTAGCTACATGTAGTACTGTTTAAACTTGTTGACAGTTACAAGGTTGGTGATGGACGGACGGAAGGACGGACGGACAAGGGTAGCACTAAATTCCCCCTGGCGAATGTGGCCCGTCGAACCATGAATGCCCCGTTGGCAGATTGGAGAAACTGTGGCAAAATTAATTAAGGTCCGATTCTATACCTGATCATCCTTTGATTCAAAGATAATTTCTTTGTAAATGTGATAGAATACACATATAACATAATTGTGAAAACTGCCTCGTTACTGTATCCTATACGGAACATGAAGTGGCGAGCTCGGCCATATGTGTGTGTTCAACCCATCAGCCACTTTCACCTCTTCTGGCGTTTGACACAAAGCGCAAAATGTGAAGTAAAACACATGATATAATGAACAAATATTTGTTGAGAACTATTGAAAATAATATATGAGCAGCAGACGACAACAATTTAATTCAGCATAGTAAGGGTTAAGATGAAAATAATTTGACACGCTAGTATTAATTGAATGGCTCAACACGTGACACGTGAATATTTCATAATTTAGATTTACACAAACTGAATATTTCATAATTTATATTGACAGAAACGTCAAAGGTTAACACACCTTTCAGATTACATGCGGAATATAATTAGCTATAAGTAAGAGAAATAATCAGGAACATATGTTTTTGATCACTTCACTTTTCCCTATTTTGCCTGGAGGGAGAAATGACTTCTCCCTAAGTTTTTGGATTATATTCAACCCTGTGTTACTATGGGCTCCAAGTTTATATCAGTTGTTTACTACTATGTGATCAAGAACTTACGTTTACGAAATGTATGTTAATACATTAGTGTTTAGAAGATGTATTTGTGTAAATTTGTCCAAGGACTAAATGGCTATGTGTTTCAGAACCATTTTGAAGGTCGCAAAGGTCAAGGTCATGTCATCGGTGGTGTGATTGCGTCACACATGTCCAAGTGAACAAACTGTATAAACAGTAAAGAAATTCTTCTCCAAATATTGAAGATATTACATGATGGAGAAACTCTTAAATACTTTTTGACGTAACAAAATGGCTAAGTGTCCAGCGAAATTTTGAAGATCACAAATGTCAAGGTCGTGTTAATGGTGGCGCGGGTGTGTGACAAATGTTCAGATGATTCAAGTGTCCAAGTATCGAAGCAATCCTTCACGCACTATTGAAGATATGACACATTGGAGAAACTCTTATAAACTTTTCGACACAACAAAATGGCTGAGTGTTTCAGCGACATTACGAATGTGACAAACGTCAAGGTCGTGTTAATGGTGGCACGAGTTTATGACAAATGTTCAGGGGATTCAAGTGTAGAAGTATTGAAACAATCATTCACGTAATATTGAAGATATTACATGTTGGAGAAACTCTTACAAACTTGTTGTCGTAAATGTACACGGTCGAACGTATTATCGCAAAGGGGGCATAATTATATTTGTACAATATGGATATGTTCACCGTGGCATACTGGACTCCAGCTGAAGAAACTCTTACAATATTTTGGACTATATAAATGTCTAAGTTTCAGCGACATATTTCGTAGGTCATGGTAATGGACGTACGTACGTAATAATACGGACGGACGGACGTAAAGTTAAGTAAAGTAAAGTGAAAGTGAATGAGTTTAACGCCCCGGCAACAGTTACGGTCATATAGAGACTGGACCACAGTTTAAAGTCTCATCCGACAGACCAGTGGGATGGAATACTATGAAAGTATTTTGATGCCTAATGAGATGTTTTAACCCACAACCTCTGGATTGAAAGTCAATTATTCTAAGCCACAACCCATACCCAGCTAAAAATTATAATATGAGATCCAGTATTAGATCCAGTAGTATGAGATCCAGTCTTGTCAATATGGTTGGGTAGTTGCTTGTTGAGCTTCATCTGATAGCGATACATTGTAGGTTATACATGTTCTGGGGTATGTATTATTCCACACATTCTCAAAATTTGAACTCAAAGCCAAACAGATTGATTGGTCAAACTTGAGCAAAGCTCATGTTCAACCAATCAACTGCTGGATCTTAAGTACGAGATTGGAGTACATGATAATGTTGATATTCTTGCTTACCACATGATACGGTAGCAGCAGTTACAAGGCTGGCTTCTGTACCACCGACACTTGTAGTAATCCCAACCGAGTATGTATAGCCGCCATCAGGTACTGTGTTGGTGGATGTCCAGGTGAGGGTGAAGTGGTTGACATATGTTGTGCTACTCTCACTTGTGGTTGTACCAGTCTAGCAAAATATGATAATATCAGTTGAAAAATATATGGGATTACGGAACGTTTTATGTTTGGTCATGTCTTCAGATATTCTTAGGTACAGCAATCATGTGTCAAGGAATTTCAGTGTTACTCGATAGATATACATGTATATGGGAATAGTATACATATAATCTAATCTATTCCATGATCACAACACAGTAAGTTTCAGTTCAATACTTTTTCATATTAAATTGTATAGGAAATGTACTGGTTTCATGCATGATGTTGTGTTGAACAGACTTTAAAAAGTTACTCATAGACAGATATGTTTCACAAAAGCTTACTGTAACGGGTTATTTGTTACTGTGACTGGAGAAATGGTGCTTATCGGATTTGTGTCCCGATCAAAATAGCACAATATCGTAGCATGATAACGATCTATATTCCTAGTTAGAAGCATGAAAGGTGTTTCATTGATGGAATGGCGGATGCACAGGTTGATATGGATCTACACTGTTTTCAATTCCATCAGTGAAACACCCGCATGGTGTGCCAACGTCGTTGTCGCAGATACCGTCACTTGAGTGGCGATGTCACATTTTCGCACCAATTGTCTGTTTATACAGGCTTAATTATTCTTGGGAATCCCTATATCTCTATGGTACTGTATGCTTTATTATATTATATGTATTATATATGATATGGTACGCTAATAATGTATTCTTCTCTTTCCTAGTTGATAAAATCCCTACAAGTCAACTTATTCTTTTAAGTGTCCCGAGGGCATGCAATTGAAAGTATCATCATGTTTGCTCACATGTTAAGCCATTCAAGAGTCATGTTAACAACATTTATTATTCAAATACAATATGCTAAATATGTTACATGCTTATTAATGTATTACTATGCTTTGTATAATGGTGCTAATGACTACTAGCATCAGACTAGTTTGTACAGTGGTGCCGTCTGATCAGGTACTGTCCTGTTTGTAGTTTTTATCTGGCGTTACTAGTATTTAATTTGCAGTGGCCCAAGATATACACTGGCCTACAACGGTGTGTTAATAACCATTTTGTCAACTGAGGATATGATATTAAACGGGCATCCGATACAGCATGTATTAGTCTCTATACATGTATGTGCAGCACATCGACTGTTAACATGTAAATGGTTCAGCAAACTTGAACAAGTGAGCAAGGGCTGACGAATTCCCTCGACCATCACCTGGACCAACAAGCCAAACCTTTAACACAAACTCAACTACAAATGTGGCATGTCAGCACATGAATGACCCCGCTGACAGCCAAAGAAAACGAGGGCGCATTTGAAAACATGAAGGGAGGACCATCAGAGAAATGTATGTATGAAGAATGAATCAGTTGCGTGAAAGGAAACAGAAATTAAAATAAATTTACCAGAGCGTTAAGATTGTGACGGACATACACACGCTGGTAATGCTATATACCCACCTCAACATTCGGTGTTTGGGTCATAAAACTGTTAAACTATTTGTTATGAACGAACAAATGGATGGACAAACAAACGGCCCAGTGGGATGAACAGATGGACGACCGGACGCAGAACGCTAAAACTATAAACCCATTGGCATACTTTGTCATGGCCGATGTATGATAATTAGTTTGTTTGTTTGTTGGGGTTTAACAGCCCATCAACAACTAATGTAATTTAAGGCCGGGTCATTGGGTTTAGTACTAAATCCCATATATTACCTGTACAAGTACAAGTACATGTTCAGTACATGTACAAATATGGGAAAAATCCCAAAATCCGAACTGAATATTTACAATAAAAACGATGTATATTCACCCCTGGAATCCGAATAATCCTGATCTGATGCCAGTTCCTCGCCACACCAGAATCACTTGGCCCCTCTCAAAAGCAGTTGGATCAGTAATACTCTTACTACTTTTATAATGGGCAATAACCCAATTCAACTCCCAGGTAACAAAAGAGCCAAAGATAATAACGTACCTGAGACAAACCAGGCAAATCGTGATTCCTATAAGCAGGAACGCCTATCGTTAATTTACGTCGTCGCGTTCGCCCGACCAACAACCCACCGGTATGATAAACGTTCCGAACACTAAAACTTTATTTGGACAAAAGCATTAGCTAGAATAATGCGTCTAATAAGGATTAAGAATCACCATATAAATGAATGGAATGGAATGGAATGATTCGTAAAGGCCCATCAGCACAAAATAGTATCACTTACGGTCAAGCAATGTAGAGTAAGAATAACAATAATAGTAAAATAGTATGTTAGAGGTGGTAGGCAATCAGATGATTAGGCTAAACATTTTAATATGATGAAATATAAATAAACAACATGTATTCCACAATGGATACAATAAATATCAACACATTCCAAGTAGAGAAACAGAAGTGATAGGAAATTTACCTCCATGTTGAATTGCAAACAAATCGGCAACTCTCGCAAAAGCATTAATTGGTATAGACAGATCAGAATGTATTTAATCATGCAAAAATGTCAATGCAAAATGTAACTTCATTAGTTCAACAAATCAATCATATGTAAACCTTATGGGATTCAAAGGTGTAAAATGTGCGTTTCTACAAAAAAAGAAGTACTTACCACTGCATTACCGCCACTATCAGTAACCGACAGTAATGTTGTTGGTACATCTGGGTACACCTGGTCCACTGTTATAGTTATCTTGTTATTGGTACATACAAGCACAGGGGAGGTGCTTTCATAACCTGTAAATATAATTAATCCTTTCACCCCTAAGTATCCATCAATGCTATTTGAGAAAATTTCATAAATAGCCGAGGTTCAATTGATACGAATCTGGCACCTCGTGATTATTTTTATTCTCTGGTTTTGTATTATTTTGGATTTGAGGTCTGGATGCAATGTTTTTCCGATATGCTGAAGATCAGTTCAAGATCATTCAACATCTAGACATAAACATGGTAAATATACAATAAAACTGAGGAATTAAGCGGCATCATAGCAATCAAATAGCAGTGTTGAATTCATGCTGTATGAAATGAAGGTTTTCTGAAACTTTGATATGAAATTAGACAACAATAGCAGAACTTCAATCAGATTAGTAAATACAAATGTATTACCTTTATAACAGCTATTTACCTTTTGTATGTGTGTCTTGACCATCCATATTAATTATCACATTGCTAAAAGTGTCAATCACATATTGAATGGCATTATTTTTATACAAAAATAACTGTCCCAGTCGGAGAATTGAAAATTAATCCTCTAACACTGGTACATATGTATTGTCTACAGACATAATCATTTTAATAGTAATATTTATTTTACTGATAGTGAATCATGGTGATATCAGGTTATTTTCATATGCAAATGAAGCATGATATAGTTTAATGATTTAAATTAATTAAATGCGTCACCTAAACAAACACTATTTTTGACAAATTATAATGTATGATCATTGCACATCAAACAGGAAATGTGGCCTGTCAGCACCGGAATGCCTCCGGTGGCAGATTGGAGAAACTATGGCAAAGTTAACTAACCAAAATGATAGGTATTGACAAGCACATTTATGAAGGTCAAAATGTCGTCATATTAAGTGCAGTGTTGATGTGTGGCATTTGTCCACATGTGTGATGTATTGAAATAATAAATTAATCCACCAAGGAATATAGAAGTTCTGACAGAATTGAAAAACTCCGGTGATCTTCTTAATGTGGAAAAAAGTTCAAAGTTGTCAAGGTCAAAATGTCAATGTCATATTAATGGCAGCATGGATGTGTGGCATTTGTCTACAAGTTTGACATGTTGACATATTTAAGCAATCTTTAAAGGAATATAGAAGTTATGAGATAATTGAGAGACTACGGTGAACTTCTTAATGTGGGCAAAGGTTCAAGTTGTCAAGGTCACAAGGTCATATGAGACACGCCATGTGTACCTTCGTACATCTGCGTAATTACATGCAATACGTTAACACAATTTACAATATTTTTCCTTTTTTAGCGTCAAAAGTCACACAATTTTCAGAGTACGTGCGGATTTCATGAAATTACTCAGATGACCGAAGGTACAAAATCCCATGCCGTGTCTCATATTACGGGCTGCATCGATGTTTGGCATTTGTACACAGGTATGCTGTGTTGAAATATTTAAGTAATCCCTAAAAACGTCTTAATGTGCCGGAGAAACAGACACACAGTCCAAACAATATATGCCTCCGGCTCTACCGAGGCCGGGGGCGTAAAAATAAATACAGAGTATAAATAGTAATGTCCGTTAACATTGTAATGAAACGCGCTTATTGCCCCTAATAGCAGTGTGGAAATTTAAGTCATAAAATGTATAATAATGTCAATCATTATGTGGGGTAGTGGTAAATGAATGTTTATTTTGCCAGAAAATGTCGTATCTACAAGATTATCTGTCGCCCTATTATTATAACCTACTAAGTGGGCATGTACCTTTAAGTAATCGCCGTGATGCATAATTACACATTAGTTGTTACTAATAATCATTCAAGGGTGTTGTGTCACATTTTTGGAGAACACCACCTATGTGCACGCAATGAGTTCACTTAGCCAAACGATGTTATCTATTTGTGTTTTCGACATTTCAGGATAACTATGTATAGAACATCCGCTGCTAACCGTTTTTACGAATTTTCTGGTGATGCATGGATTTGATTTGAACGATTGTGTTTAACGGCCTATCAACAGCTAACGTCCTTTAAAGCCGGGCACACGGGTTCGATCCCGCATGTAACCTGCTGCATTGGGGACAAAATCCCAAAATCAGAACAGAATATTTACATCGAAATAAATATATATTCAGCCCTGATATTAGAATAACCTGACCTGCTGCCAGTTGGCACATTATTAATATTTTACTAGTTGCATTGTCTTTATAAATATGTAGTAACCGGATTTAGTACAGTTATTATGGTCCCGAATTGTATTGCTAATAATTTCACCAACCTGGTTCATTAACATTAGTAGATAAACTGTATACATGTACGTATGAAACAATGCATAATGTCAAAAAAAAGAAGATATATTTCACACTATTAAGAGCCATCTTGGAAGCCTATTGGATTCTGTTTGTTTGTAAGCTTGTTGTTTGGTATTTAACCGCATATCAACAGCTAAGTTCATTTAAGGCCGGGTCAACAGGTTCGATCCCGTATGAAACATGCTGCATTGGGGGAGGGTTGGGAGGGGGGGAATCCCATAATCAGAACGGAATTTTTACATCGAAAAAAATATATATTCAGCCCTGAAATCAGAATAACCTGACCTGATGCCACACCAAAACATATGTGTCTCTGCAAACATGTGAAGATAAAAAAGACCACGGTCACATTAACGGCGGCATGATGGTGTTCCGAATGATCACATTTATCAAGTTTCCAAATATTGAAGCAATCCGTTAAGTAATATTTAAGTTATATCATGTTGAAGAAACTTGTACCAACGTTTTGACGCAAATTAATGGATCAAAGTCATGTTAATGACGACATGAGTGTGTTCCAAATGCTCACATATCAAGTGTTCAAATATTGGAGCAATATGTCAAGCAATATTAAAGTTATACCAAGATGACGAAACTTGACGATATGTGAAGGTAAGAAAGGTCAATGTTATGTTAATGGAAACATGTGTGTGTTCCAAATGCTCACATTTATGAAGTTTCCACTTATTGAAGCAATCTATAAAGTAATATTAAAGTTACATCATGATGAAGTAACTTGTACAAACGTTTTGATGCAAACAAATAGCTAAGCGTTTCCGCAAAAATGTGAAGAAGGTCAAGCTCATGTTAATGGCGGCATGAATGTGTTTCAAATGCTTACATGTATCAGGTGCCCAAAAGTGAAGCAATCCATCCAGTAATATTAATGAAAATTGCTAAGTGTTCCCGCAAAAATGTGAAGATAAAGAAGGTCAAGGTCATATTATTGGCGGCATGAGGGTGTTCCACATTATCACATGTACCAAGGGTCCAAAGAGTGAGGCAATCAGTTAAGTAATATTAAAGTTGTATCTTGATGACGAAACTTGTACAAACATTTTGGCGGAAAAAATGGCTCAGTGTTTCCGAAAAATTGTGAAGGTAATAAAGGTCAAGGTCATGTTAATGGCGGCATGAATGTGTTCCAAATGCTCACATGTATCAAGTGTCCATATATTGAAGCAATCCATAACGTAATATTAAAGTTATACCATGATGACGAAGCTGGTACAACAGTTTTGACATTTCGGACGCCGACGACGATGACGACGGAAAAAGCTGCCTGACAAGAATGTTGGTGCATGCATGGATAACAATATATTCTAGTTGCAATATTGTAATATATAGTAAACGACTACATAGTCACGATCTTGGATTTCAAGAGGAACATAATTCTCAATACATTTAGACAATACCAAAGGAAACAGTAACATATTAAAAAAGTCCAGCTTGGTATTCATGCATTTGAGTGAATCCACATAATGCCCATGTCTTATACTTGCATTCAGATAGAAATAAAAATACAATGGCAGATTGGGAGCATGTGAATGGTAGTTTAACGATGTGGTTAATTCTTGACGTGAGCACGATATCCCTAGTATGGCCCGTATGCCCAGGTTAAGCCTTCTTGTAGGCGAGAATTGAATTCGGGTATACCCATTATCAGAGTAATACGATTAGTGCTAACACTAATACTTTTAAGTGAAATTCAAAAGGTCTGAATATACAGTGCAACGTCTCTACATTGGCCACCCATGGGAAGACTGTTGTAGAGGTGCCTATGCAGGTGTCAGATATAAACATCCACCGACACAATAGTGCCTTCCTACTGGAACTTTGTTATGAACAACCCTTGCCAAGTCGGTCAGAAATTTTCGCTTCTTGTACAATGTTTCCAGATAGAAATATCGAGAAGGGCTGATTTACTGACGTACTTCACTTTCAATTTATGACTGAATCAATTACAAATGATAAGTGTTTGATAAATTAAGAACTGCACTTATCGAGCGATTACTGATTACCACAAAGGTAATCCGATGTGACAACATACGACCTTGTGTGCTTGATTTAACTGCTCCGGGCGATCCGAGTTTTCACAGGTTTTAGATTTGTGGAATTTTGTGAATGTGTAACTTGTTGAGACACATTTTACTAGCTGTTCAGCGTTTCTGTTTTGATGATTTTGTTGAAAATGTCAATACCATTGGCCGGAGTAGGGAAGTGACCGTTTCAGAGAGGTCAAATAATGTTATAAAGGGGGAAATTCAAACTGACCGCTGTTGAAGGTCACCATTGGCATAGTGGACTCTATCTAGAAATAGTGTGTAAAAATTTACACAAATTTCAAAACATTTGAGAAAGTCTTACAAGCTTTTTGACGTAAGAAAGTGGATAAATGATTCAGCACCATTTTGAAGGTCAAAAAGGTAAAGTTCATGTCATTGGTGGTGTGATTGTGTCACACAAATGATGTTTCCAAATATTAAAGCAATCCTTCAAAAATATTGTAGATATTACATGATGAAAAACTCTTACAAATGTTTTGATGTAACAAAATGGCTTAGTGTTTCAGCACAATTTCAAAGGTCATATAGGTCAAGGTCATGTCATTGGTGGTGCGAGTGCGTCACACATGTTCAGGTGAATGAACTGTCGAAATATTAAAGCATTCCTTCAAGTAATATTGTAGATATTACATGATGGAGAAACTCTTACAAACTTGTTGTCGTAAATGTATGCCGACGGACATAAATACGGACGCGCGGACGGACGGACGGAACCTCAAGAGTAACGCCATACAATGAGAAAGTTAATGGGTTTAACGTCCCGGCAACAGCTAAGGTCATATAAAGATGGGACCACATTTTAAAGCCTTATCCGACAGACCACTGGGATGGAAATACTATGAAAGTTTACTGGTGTTTAACGGCCTATCAACAGCTAAGGTCATGTAAGTCCGGGCCAACGGGTTCGATCCCATATTTAACCTACTGTAAAATCATAACGGACTATTTACTTAAATTTAAAAATATGATACATTCAGCCCTAAAATTAGAATAACCTGACCTGGTGTCAGGTCCATACAACACCAAAGTCACTCGGCCCCTTCCCATAAAAGTAATAGGATTACGAATAATTGTATTACTCATCCAAGATGTATAACCAAATTTAACCCTCACATACAAGAATGCCCAAGACGTATGTGAGGACCAAACCAGGTCTCCGGTATGGATTCCGATAAGGATGGATCCCGATCGTTAAATTACATTGCGCAAACACGTCTTATTTGGAATTAATAAATCACTGAACTACTTTCGGCAAGGTAGATAATCAATATGACGCGAACTATTTTCATACGAGCCAAGCGGATTGTTCTGTTTATGATTAGTATATATAGTTTTAAGCTATCTCTTGTGATATATAATGATACATTACTTTGTTATGTTATGGGTACTAATACATGTTGTTTCAATAGCGTATCTCTGTAACGGTATTGTTGTAGATGGAGTTGCAAATAATTTAATAATTATTACGTTCAAATGGTTGCGTAATACTGATAGCACTTCTGTATAACTGTGATTGTCGTAAATGGCGCAATAGTCGTGAGGTTAAGGTCGCCGACTCCAATGATTTAATTACCGATTCCCGAAAGGGTCGGGGTTTCAAACCTCGACGTTGTATATTTTTTTTTCTCCATATATATTATGTTTGTGATTTTAATATTTTCACAATTTTATGATTTTAATAAAAATACCTATAAATTGATAGAAACTTACCAACAATGAAAGTGTCTGTCTTTAAGTAATATAATACACAGACAGTTTGTTACAGTTTTTTTAAGTTTAAGTAGTATATACACAGACAGTTTGTTACTGTTTTTTTAAGTTTGAGGTACTGTCTATACCATATAATGTTTTACTGTCCGAAAATCTATTTTTTTGGCTGTCACAATTAATTAATTTTCGGACAGCAAACATTTTTTTTTATGAATTTGAAATAATTATTGTCCTCCATCTGCTCACAACACTGTGGCTATCACGACCAGAATTGACTAGCCGCAAACACAGTAGCCATCGGCGTCTATTTATTAAATTATTATTTTTTAATTTATTTGAATTAAGCGTGAACGCTGCATTTTGTGTCACCACCATTTACAGAAAATATTGGTGATTTTCTAAACGAATATCGGAGAAATGCGGCTATATATTTTGTCAATTTTCAACACCATTTAACGGAAAAAAATTACTGATTTTTTAAAACAATATTGGCACAACTAAATACGGTGATATAATTTTTGTCAACTTTTCAACACCATTTACGTAAAAAAATTACTGATTTTTTAAAACAATATTGGCACAACTAAATACGGTGATATAATTTTTGTCAACTTTTCAACACCATTTACGGGAAATATTACTGATTTTCTAAAAACAATATCGGCGAAGGTGTACTGAACTACTCTTTATTTTAAATAACAAGCCGTCTAATAGATCTGTGTATAATCGAGAGTATATCGTTAATTGTCATGTTGTCTCCGACAGTGATGTGTTGCGGCACACATCAAAACGACACGTCAATTTCAAAACATTGCCTAAGAGGCACAGCTGTGTGGTGTCATCAGATCAACACCTCGTCACACACAACTACGCATTATCGATTTTTTTCCCCACACAAAGCGACGTGTATTTACAACTAGATCTGTGTAATGTGTCGGGTGTAGCCAAAGACCATACATAAATTCGTAATTAGTCACAGATGTAGCATTAAAATATAATCGATTTCCTTAAATTACGTCCGCAAGTTGACAGATATTTCAGAGCAGACGTCATCGTAATTTGCCGTTATTTATTTCCAAAATTAGCCATACATTCTGTAAATGGCGTTGAAAGTTGACAATAAATTAAGACCAGATCAGTACGTTAAATCGCTATCGACGACAACTGACGATCCGATAAGAGAGTAATACCGTTTACGCGTATCCAATGTTAAATATACATCGTTATTTTGTATGACTTTCGTAGTTTTTACCGAGAAATTCAAACCGTTTCCAATTATTGGGGAAAATAATATCATAATTAGCACACCGTTTCACTAAGCAGCGGCTACTCAGGGAATGGGATCACACGGTCTATTGTTGACACTGGATTAATGGCTGCCCCCATGAGGTCTCGGGTAAATCTTATTTTTAAATAATACGACTGTGGTTTCTTCCTTTTAGTGATGACCATGTTCCAGCCGTTAACACTTATTTAGCAGCATTATTGATGTAGTTAGTCTGAACATTCTGCATTGAAATTTGAAAAGGACGGAATCGAGCGTTGTTTAAACTTAGTCCTGTTCATATGCACAGGTCAAAATATGAACTGAAAATGGCGCTTTGTGTGACAGAAATCCGTACGCGGACGAATAAAAAAAATATTTTGTTATAAATATCAAATATAGCGAAACAGCGGTAGCATCTACTGTTTTAATAATATGCATACATATTGTAATTAATGTTTAATAGTGATATACTTATGAATAATATACGATACTATGGTTTATACTCCAGCACTATGTTTTAAGGTGTGTGATTTGCCTCAATATAAACTGGATTAATCAATACTTATATTCATGCGCTTCATGAGAACATCAATACATTTAAAATATACAAAGGGGTATCGATATGATACATTTAATAATATAAATATTGAAAATACACATTACAATCGCTTACAACATAAGTTATTGATCGAAAATAGTCACTGCATCGTGACCTATTTGACCGCATTACCTATTGCGCGGGTACCTCATCATACCCCTGTTTACATAGGTAACTGGAGGTATAGTGAGGTATGCTCGCTATTACAATGTTTGCGTAATGTACCCATCGCTTGCTCCCACCTTCCACCCACTATGAAAGTATTGTTGATGCCTAAGGCGAGGTTTGAACCCACAACCTCCAGATTGGAAGTCAGGTGTTCTAGGCCACAAACCATCCAGGGCGGTGGCCATTACCGGAGGTTGGACTGTATAAGTTTTCCAAAGGAAGTTAAACATAAAGTTTCCAACTATTACAGTTTACATGTTATTAACTTGCAAGAAATGTGATGGACCACTTTTATTCTTCAAAAAGAGAACCTGAAAATACTTACACGTATATGGCATATGGACATATATACTTGGCGAAAAAACACCATATGAGCATCTGTAAGAATCTACATCGGTAAGTCCAAAATCTGTTATGGTTAATATAAAACTGGTAGCAGAGTTGTCCGTGGGAAATGTTTCAACATATTTCGCTGGGCCAGCTGATACACCATCGAGGACTAAAGTAGTTGTACTGCTCTCCCATGATCTAGGTGCATTTGTGTCATATGCATCGGTGAAGGTACATGTCAGAATGGGATAACCACATGTTCGTGTTGTTGGAACAGATATAGTTGTCGCACCTGTAAAAAACAGAAAACAGTGAAGTATGTCAGGTGTTAATACATGGTGAATATTACAATATGAGTATGACCTTGTGTATGGGGGATATGCACAACAGTAACAAGAATTCCGAAAGTCACAATATACGCCCGCCGAATTGTAACAAGGGGCGATAACTCCATGGGAACAAAACATCAGTAACACATGTGTTCATAGAATACGAATGCCCCACATATCGCTTTGATAATAAACATGGCAAACTTCCAAGTCCAAAAGGCAGAGATAATCCATGGATCAGTGTCAAAGCAAAAATAGACATTCAATGTGTGCAGCTACACACCGTAAATAAGCTACAAACCAGGTACATGTATCAAGCCTCCATCGATACGGTTTATACATTTTATGAGTTACAAGGCAAAATGGTGAAATTCTAAGTCGAATACAATATCAAAATAACCTTTGCGCATCTAATCTATTAGGGTTTATAGTGAAAGTGAATGGGTTTAACCTCCTAACAAAAACTAAGGTTATATATAGCTTGCATCACAGTTTAAGCCTCATCAGACATACCACTGGCATGGAAATACTTTGAAACTAGTTTTGATGCCCAAAGCGAGGTTTGAACCCACAACATCTGGATTTAAGGTCAGATGTGCTAACCCCTAATCCACAACCCATCGCTAGCTATTAGGGTTTAAACTTTTACACAAACAATAGTCAGATAATCCATGACCCGGAGATCAAATCAAAAATCAAAATAAACCTTGCGCACCTACTCATCATAAGGAAGCTACATACCAAGTTTCATGTCTGTGGCTAGTACGGTTTAAAAGTTTTAAGAGCTACAAGGCAAAATTGGGAAATTCTAAGTGGAAAAGAGGGGATAATCCATGACCCAGGGGTCGAATAAAATATCAAAGTAAAGTCTGCGCATCTACTCATCATAAGCAAGCAAAATACCAAGTTTCAGGTGCGTATCTATTAGGGTTTAACAGATTTACGAATTACAAGGCAAAACAATTATAATTCGAAAAGTGGGAGATAATTCATGACCCGGGGTCGAATAAAAAATCAAAATATTCTTTGCGCAATTACTCATCATAAGAAAGCTACATACCGAGTTTCAGTTCTGTAGCTAGTACTGTTTAAACTTGTTGACAGTTACAAGGTTGGTGATGGACGGACGGAAGGACGGACGGACGGACAAGGGTAGCACTAAATCCCCTCTGGCGAATGTGGCCCGTCGAACCATGAATGCCCCGTTGGCAGATTGCAGAAACTGTGGCAAAGTTAATTAAGGTCCGATTCTATACCTGATCATCCTTTGATTCAAAGATAATTTCTTTGTAAATTTGATAGAATACACATACAACATATATGTAAAAACTGCCTCGTTACTGTATCCTATACGGAACATGAAGTGGCGAGCTCGGCCATATGTGTGTGTTCAACCCATCAGCAACTTTCACCTCTTCTGGCGTTTGACACAAAGCGCAAAATGTGAAGTAAAACACATGATATAATGAACAAATATTTGTTGAGAACTATTAAAAATAATATATGAGCAGCAGACGACAACAATTTAATTCAGCATAGTAAGGTTTAACATGAAAATAATTCGACACGCTAGTATTAATTGAATGGCTCAACACGTGACACGTGAATATTTCATAATTTAGATATACAAAAACTGAATATTTCATAATTTATATTGACAGAAACGTCAAAGGTTAACACACCTTTCAGATTACCTGCGGAATATAATTAACTATAAGTAAGAGAAATAATCAGGGAACATATGTTTTTGATCACTTCACTTTTCCCTATTTTGCCTGGAGGGAGAAGTGACTTCTCCCTAAGCTTTTGGCCTAGATTGAACCCTTTGTTACTATGGGCTCCAAGTTTATATCAGTTGTTTACTACTATACGACCAAGAACTTACGTTTACGAAATGTATTGTTAATACATTAGTGTTTAGAAATTGTATTTGTGTAAATTTGTTCAAAGACTAAATGGCTAAGTGTTTCAGAACCATTTTGAAGGTCGCAAAGGTCAAGGTCATGTCATCGGTGGTGTGATTGCGTCACACATGTCCAAGTGAACAAACTGTATAAACAGTAAAGAAATCCTTCACACAATATTGAAGATATTACATGATGGAGAAACTCTTAAATACTTTTTGACGTAACAAAATGGCTAAATGTCCAGCGACATTTTGAAAGTCACAAATTTCAAGGTCGTGTTAATGGAGGCGCGGGTGTGTGACAAATGTTCAGATGATTCAAGTGTCCAAGTATCGAAGCAATCCTTCACGCACTATTGAAGATATGACACATTGGAGAAACTCTTATAAACTTTTCGATACAACAAAATGGCTGAGTGTTTCAGCGACATTACGAATGTGACAAACGTCAAGGTCGTGTTAATGGTTGCACGAGTTTATGACAAATGTTCAGGGAATTCCAGTGTAGAAGTATTGAAGCAATCATTTACGTAATATTGAAGATATTACTTGTTGGAGAAACTCTTACAAACTTGTTGTCGTAAATGTACACGGTCGAACGTACTATCGCAAAGGGAGCATAATTATATGTGTACAATATGGATATGTTCACCGTGGCATACTGGACTCCAGCTGAAGAAACTCTTACAATATTTTGGACTATATAAATGTCTAAGTTTCAGCGACATATTTCGTAGGTCATGGTAATGGACGTACGTACGTAATAATACGGACGGACGGACGGACGGACGGACGGACGGACGGACGTAAAGTAAAGTAAAGTAAAGTAAAGTAAAGTAAAGTAAAGTGAAAGTGAATGAGTTTAACGTCCCGGCAACAGTTACGGTCATATAGAGACTGGACCACAGTTTAAAGTCTCATCCGACAGACCAGTGGGATGGAATACTATGAAAGTATTTTTGATGCCTAATGAGATGTTTCATCCCACAATCTCTGGATTGAAAGTCAGGTATTCTAAGCCTAGGCCACAACCCATACCCAGCTATAAATTATAATATGAGATCCAGTATTAGATCCAGTAGTATGAGATCCAGTCTTGTCAATATGGTTGGGAAGTTGATTGTTGAGCTTCATCTGATAGCGATACATTGTAGGTTATACATGTTCTGGGGTATGTATTATTCCACACATTCTAAAAATGTGAACTCAAAACCAAACAGATTGATTGGTCAAACTTGAGCAACGCTCATGTTCAACCAATCAACTGCTGGATCTTAAGTACGAGATTGGAGTACATGATAATGTTGATATTCTTGCTTACCACATGATACGGTAGCAGCAGTTACAAGGCTGGCTTCTGTACCACCGACACTTGTAGTAATCCCAACCGAGTATGTATAGACGCCATCAGGTACTGTGTTGGTGAATGTCCAGGTGAGGGTGAAGTGGTTGACATATGTTGTGCTACTCTCACTTGTGGTTGTACCAGTCTAGCAAAATATGATAATATCAGTTGACAAATATATGGATTACGGAACGTTTTATGTTTGGTCATGTCTTCAGATATTCTTAGGTACAGCAATCATGTGTCAAGGAATTTCAGTGTTACTCGATAGATATACAAGTATATGGTAATAGTATACATATAATCTATTCCATGATCACAACACAGTAAGTTTCAGTTCAATACTTTTTCATATTAAATTGTATGGGAAATGTACTGGTTTCATGCATGATGTTGTGTTGAACAGACTTTAAAAAGTTACTCATAGACAGATATGTTTCACAAAAGCTTACTGTAACGGGTATTTGTTACTACTGTGCCTGGATAAATGGGGCTTATCGGATTTGTGTCCCGATCAAAATAACACAATATCGTAGCCTGATAACGATCTATATTCCTAGTTAGAAGCATGAAAGGTGTTTCATTGATGGAATGGCGGATGCACAGGTTGATATGGATCTACACTATTTTCCATTCCATCAGTGAAACATCCGCATGATGTGCCAACGTCGTTGTCGCAGATACCGTCACTTGAGTGGCGATGTCACATTTTCGCACCAATTGTCTGTTTATACTACTAGCATCAGAATAGTTTGTACAGTGGTGCCGTCTGATCAGGTACTGTCCTGTTTGTAGTTTTTATCTGGCGTTACTAGTATTTAATTTGCAGTGGCCCAAGATCTACACTGGCCTACAACGGTGTGTTAATAACCTTTTTGTCAACTGAGGATATGATATTAAACGGGCATCAGATACAGCATGTATTAGCCTCTATACATGTATTTGCAGCACATCGACTGTTAACATATAAATGGTTCAGCAAACTTGAACAAGTGAGCAAGGGCTGACGAATTCCCTCGGCCATCACCTGGACCAACAAGCCAAACCTTTAACACAAACTCAACTACAAATGTGGCATGTCAGCACATGAATGACCCCGCTGACAGCCAAAGAAAACGAGGGCGCATTTGAAAACACGAAGGAAGGACCATCAGAGAAATGTATGTATGAAGAATGAATCAGTTGCGTGAAAGGAAACAGAAATTAAAACAAACTTACCCGAGTGTTAAGATTGTGACGGACATAACACGCTGGTAATGCTATATAACCACCTCAACATTCGGTGTTTGGGTCATAAAAATGTTAAACTATTTGCTATGAACGAACAAATGGATGGACAAAGAAACGGCCCAGTGGGATGAATAGATGGACGACCGGACGCAGAACGCTAAAACTATAAACCCATTGGCATACTTTGTTATGGCCGAGGTATGATAATTAGTTTGTTTGTTTGTTGGGGTTTAACAGCCCATCAACAGCTAATGTAATTTAAGGCCGGGTCATTGGGTTTAGTACTAAATCCCATATATACCTGTACAAGTACAAGTACATGTTCAGTACATGTACAAATATGTGGAAAATCCCAAAATCAAAAGTGAATATTTACAATAAAAAAGATGTATATTCACCCCTGGAATCAGAATAATCCTGATCTGATGCCAGGTCCTCGCCACACCAGAATCACTTGGCCCCGCTCAAAAGCAGTTGGGTCAGTACTACTTTTATAATGGGCAATAACCAAATTCAACTCCCAGGTAACAAAAGAGCCAAAGCTAATAACGTACCTGAGACAAACCATGCAAATCGTGATTCCTATAAACAGGAACGCCTATGGTTAATTTACGTCATCGCGTTCGCCCGACCAACAACCCACCGGTATGATAAACGTTCCGAACACTAAAACTTTATTTGGACAAAAGAATTAGCTAGAATAATGCGTCTAATAAGGATTAAGAATCACCATATAAATGAATGGAATGGAATGGAATGATTCTTAAAGGCCCATCAGCACAAAATAGTATCACTTACGGTCAAGCAATGTAGAGTAAGAATAACAATAATAGTAAAATAGTATGTTAGAGGTGGTAGGCAATCAGATGATTAGGGTAAACATTTTAATATGATGAAATATAAATAAACAACATGTATTCCACAATGGATACAATAAATATCAACACATTCCAAGTAGAGAAACAGAAGTGATAGGAAATTTACCTCCATGTTGAATTGCAAACAAATCGGCAACTCTCGCAAAAGCATTAATTGGTATAGACAGATCAGAATGTATTTAATCATGCAAAAATGTCAATGCAAAATGTAACTTCATTAGTTCAACAGATCAATCATATGTAAACCTTATAGGATTCAAAGGTGTAAAATGTGCGTTTCTACAAAAAAAGTACTTACCACTGCATTACCGCCACTATCAGTAACCGACAGTAATGTTGTCGGTACATCTGGGTACACCTGGTCCACTGTTATAGTTATCTTGTTATTGTTACATACAAGCACAGGGGAGGTGCTTTCATAACCTGTAAATATAATTAATCCTTTCACCCCTAAGTATCCATCAATGCTATTTGAGAACATTTCATAAATAGCCGAGGGTCAATTGATACGAATCTGGCACCTCGTGATTATTTTTCTTCTCTGGTTTTGTATTATTTTGGATTTGAGGTCTGGATGCAATGTTTTTCCGACATGCTCAATATCAGTTCATGATCATTCAACATCTAGACATAAACATGGTAAATATACAATAAAACTGAGGAATTAAGTGGCATCGTAGCAATCAAATAGCAGTATTGAATTCATGCTGTATGAACTGAACGTTTTCTGTAACTTTGATATGAAATTAGACAACAATAGCAGAACTTCAATCAGATTAGTAAATACAAATGTATTACCTTTATAATAGCTATTTACCTTTTGTATGTGTGTCTTGACCATCCATATTAATTATAACTGTCCCAGTCGGAGAATTGACAATTAATCCTCTAACACTGGTACATATGTATTGTTTTAAATGTTCCTTTAAACTAGGAATTATTTAAGTGTATAATTGTGTCACTATTCCACCAAAATTTACAAGTGCCTGCTTTACAGACATAATCATTTTAATATTAATATTTATTTTAATGATAGTGAATCATGGTGATATCAGGTTATTTTCATATGCAAATGAAGCATGATATAGTTTAATGATTTAAATTAATTAAATGCGTCACCTAAACAAACACTATTTTTGACAAATTATAATGTATGATCATTGCACATCAAACAGGAAATGTGGCCTGTCAGCACCGGAATGCCTCCGGTGGCAGATTGGAGAAACTATGGCAAAGTTAACTAACCAAAATGATAGGTATTGACAAGCACATTTATGAAGGTCAAAATGTCGTCATATTAAGTGTAGTGTTGATGTGTGGCATTTGTCCACATGTGTGATGTATTGAAACAATAAATTAATCCACCAAGGAATATAGAAGTTCTGACAGAACTGAGAAACTCCGGTGAACTTCTTAATGTGGAAAAAAGTTCAAAGTTATCAAGGTCAAAATGTCAATGTCATATTAATGGCAGCATGGATGTGTGGCAATCATTAAAGGAATATAGAAGTTATGAGATAATTGAGAGACTACGGCGAACTTCTTAATGTGGGCAAAGGTTCACGTTGTCAAGGTCACCAGGTCATATGAGACACGCCATGTGTACCTTCGTACATCTGCGTAATTACATGTAATACGTTAACACAATTTACAATATTTTTCGTTTGTAGCGTCAAAAGTTCACACAATTTTCGGAGTACGTTCGGATTTTATGAAATTACTCAGATGACCGAAGGTACAAAATCCCATGTTGTGTCTCATATTACTGGCTGCATCGATGTTTGGCATTTGTACACAGATATGCTGTGTTGAAATATTTAAGTAATCCCTAAAAACCTCTTAATGTGCCGGAGAAACAGACACACAGTCCAAACAATATATGCCTCCGGCTCTACCCAGGCCGGGGGCGTAAAACAAAATACAGAGAATAAATAGTAATGTCCGTTAATATTGTAATGAAACACGCTTATTGCCCCTACATGTAATAGCAGTGTGGCAATTTACGTCATAAAATGTATAATAATGTCAATCATTATGTGGGGTAGTGGTAAATTAATGTTTATTTTGCCAGAAAATGTCGTATATACAAAATTGTCTGTCGCCCTATTATTATAACCAACTAAGTGGGCATGTACCTTTAAGTAATCGCCGTGATGCATAATTACACATTAGTTGTTACTAATAATCATTCAAGGGTGTTGTGTCACATTTCTGGAGAACACCACCTATGTGCACGCAATGAGTTCACTTAGCCAAACGATGTTATCTATTTCTGTTTTCGACATTTCAGGATAACTATGTATAGAACATCCGATGCTAACCGTTTTTACGAATTTTCTGGTGATGCATGGATTTGATTTGAACGATTGTGTTTAACGGCTTATCAACAGCTAACGTCATTTACATTACGCAAACACGTCTTATTTGGAATTAATAAATCACTGAACTACTTTCGGCAAGGGAAATAATCAATATCACGCGAACTATTTTCATACGAGCCAAGCGGATTGTTCTGTTTATGATTAGTATATATAGTTTTAAGCTATCTCCTGTGATATATAATGATATATTACTTTGTTATGTTATGGGTACTAATACATGTTGTTTCAATAGCGTATCTCTGTAACGGTATCGTTGTAGATGGAGTTGCAAATAATTTAATAACTATTACGTTCAAATGGTTGCGTAATACTGATAGCACTTCTGTATAACTGTGATTGTCGTAAATGGCGCAATAGTCGTTAGGTTAAGGTCGCCCACTTCAATGATTTAATTACCGATTCCCGAATTTGAAATAATTATTGTCCTCCATCTGCTCACAACACTGTTCGAACTGCGCCTGTGGCTACCACGACCAGAATTCACTGGCCGCAAACACAGTAGCCATCGGCGTCTATTTATTAAATTATTATTTTTTAATTTATTTGAATTCCGCGTGAACGCTGCATTTTGTGTCAACACCATTTACAGAAAATATTGGTGATTTTCTAAACGAATATCGGAGAAATGCGGCTATAGTATATATTTTGTCAATTTTCAACACCATTTACGGAACAAAATTACTGATTTTTTAAAACAATATCGGCACAACTAAATACGGTCATCACATCAACACCTCGTCACACACAACTACGCATTATCGATTTTTTTCCCCACACAAAGTGACGTGTATTTACAACTAGATCTGTGTAATGTGTCGGGTGTAGCCAAAGACCATAGATAAATTCGTAATTAGTCACAGATGTAGCATAAAAATATAATCGATTTCCTTAAATTACGTCCGCAAGTTGACATATATTTCAGAGCAGACGTCATCGTAATTTGCCGTTATTAATTTCCAAAATTAGCCATATATTCTGTAAATGGCGTTGAAAGTTGACAATAAATTAAGACCAGATCAGTACGTTAAATCGCTATCGACGACAACTGACGATCCGATGAGAGAGTAATACCGTTTACGCGTATCCAATGTTAAATATACATCGTTATTTTGTATGACTTTCGTAGTTTTTACACAGAAATTCAAACCGTTTCCAATTATTGGGGAAAATAATATCATGATTAGCACACCGTTTCACCAAGCAGCGGCTACTCGGGGAATGGGATCGCACGGTCTATTGTTTACACTGGATTAATGGCGGCCCCCATGATGTCTCGGGTAAATCTTATTTTTAAATAATACGACTGTGGTTTCTTCCTTTTAGTGATGACCATGTTCCACACTTATTTAGCAGCATTATTTATGTAGTTAGTCTGAACATTCTGCAGAGAAATTTGAATAGGACGGAATCGAGCATTGCTTAAACTTAGTCCTGTTCATATGCACAGGTCAAAATATGAACTTAAAATGGCGCTTTGTGTGACAGAAATCGGTACGCGGACGAATAAAACAAATATTTTGTTATAAATATCACATATAGCTAAACAGCGGTAGCATGTACTGTTTTAATAATATGCATACATATTGCAATTAATGTTTAATAGTGATATACTTATGAATAATATACGATACTATGGTTTATACTCCAGCACTATGTTTTAAGGCTGTGTGATTTGCCTCAATATAAGCTGGATTAATTAATACTTATATTCATGCGCTTCATGAGAACATCAAATACATTTAGAATATACAAATATTACTTAAAGGGGTATCGATATGATACATTTTATTTTAATAATAAATATTGAAAATACACATTACAATCGCTTACAACATAAGTTATTGATCGAAAATAGTCACTGCATCGTGACCTATTTGACCGCATTACCTATTGCGCGGTACCTCATCATACCCACTGTTTACATAGGTAACTGGGTGTATAGTGAGGTATGCTCGCTAATACAATGTTTGCGTAATGTAAAGCCGGGCACACGGGTTCGATCCCGCATGTAACCTGCTGCATTGGGGACAAAATCCCAAAATCAGAACAGAATATTTACATCGAAATAAATATATATTCAGCCCTGATATTAGAATAACCTGACCTGCTGCCAGTTGGCACATTATTAATATTTTACTAGTTGCATTGTCTTAAAAATATGTAGTAACCGGATTTAGTACAGTTATTGTGGTCCCGAATTGTATTGCTAATAATTTCACCAAGCTGGTTCATTAACATTAGTAGATAAACTGTATAAATGTACGTATAAATACTGCATAATGTCAGAAAAATGATATATTTCACACTATTCAGAGCCATCTTGGAAGCCTATTGATTGGATTCTGTTTGTTTGTAAGCTTGTTTGTTGGTGTTTAACCGCATATCAACAGCTAAGTTAATTTAAGGCCGGGTCAACAGGTTCGATCCCGTATGAAACATGCTGCATTGGGGGAGGGTGGGGAGGGGGGGGGGGAATCCCAAAATCAGAACGGAATTTTTACATCGAAAAAAATATATATTCAGCCCTGAAATCAGAATAACCTGACCTGATGCCACACCAAAACATGGCTATGTGTCTCTGCAAACATGTTAAGATGAAAAAGACCAAGATCACATTAACGGCGGCATGATGGTGTTCCGAATGATCACACGTATCAAGTGTCCAAATATTGAAGCAATCCGTTAAGTAATATTTAAGTTACATCATGTTGAAGAAACTTGTACAAAAGTTTTGACGCAAATTAATGCATCAAAATCATGTTAATGACGGCATGAGTGTGTTCAAAATGCTCACATATATCAAGTGTCCAAATATTGGAGCAATCTGTCAAGCAATATTAATGTTATACCAAGATGACGAAACTTGACGAAATGTGAAGGTAAAAAAGGTCAATGTTATGTTAATGGGAACATGTGTGTGTTCTAAATGCTCACATTTATGAAGTTTCCACTTATTGAAGCAATCTATAAAGTAATATTAAAGTTACATCATGATGAAGAAACTTGTACAAACGTTTTGACGCAAACAAATAGCTAAGCGTTTCCGCAAAAATGTGAAGAAGGTCAAGATCATATTAATGGCGGCATGAGTGTGTTTCAAATGCTTACATGTATCAGGTGCCCCAAAAGTGAAGCAATCCATCCAGTAATATTAATGAAAATTGCTAAGTGTTTCCGTAAAAATGTGAAGATAAAGAAGGTCAAGGTCATATTACTGGCGGCATGAGGGTGTTTCACATTATCACATGTACCAAGGGTCCAAATTGTGAAGCAATCCGTTAAGTAATATAAAAGTTGTATCTTGATGACGAAACTTGTACAAACTTTTTGACGGAAAAAAATGGCTCAGTGTTTCCGAAAAAATGTGAAGGTAATAAAGGTCAAGGTCATGTTAATGGCGGCATGAATGTGTTCCAAATGCTCACATGTATCAAGTGTCCATATATTGAAGCAATCCATAACGTAATATTAAAATTATACCATGATGACGAAGCTGGTATAACAGTTTTGACATTTCGGACAACGACGACGACGGAAAAGCGGCGACTATAGTCGCACCTTCCTGCTAAAGCAGGCCCGACAAGAATGTTGGTGCATGCATGGATAACAATATATTCTAGTTGCAATATTGTAATATATAGTAAACGACTACATAGTCACGATCTTGGATTTCAAGAGGAACATAATTCTGAATACATTTAGACCATACCAAAGGAAACAGTAACATATTAAAAAAGTCCAGCTTGGTATTCATGCATTTGAGTGAATCCACATAATGCCCATGTCTTATACTTGCATTCAGATAGAAATAAAAATACAATGGCAGATTGGGAGCATGTGAATGGTAGTTTAACGATGTGGTTAATTCTTGACGTGAGCACGATATCCCTAGTATGGCCCGTATGCCCAGGTTAAGCCTTCTTGTAGGCGAGAATTGAATTCGGGTATACCCATTATCAGAGTAATACGATTAGTGCTAATACTAATACTTTTAAGTGAAATTCAAACTGTCTGAATATACAGTGCAACGTCTCTACATTGGCCACCCAAGGGAAGACTGTTGTAGAGGTGCCTATGTAGTTGTCAGATATAAACATCCACCGACACAATAGTGCCTTCCTACTGGAACTTTGTTATGAACATCCCTTGCCAAGTCGGTCAGAAATTTTCGTTTCTTGTAAAATGTTTCCAGATGGAAATATCGAGAAGAGCTGATTTACTAACGTACTTCACTTTCAATTTATGATTGAATCAATTACGAATGATAAGTGTTTGATAAATTAAGAACTGCACTTATCGAGCGATTACTGATTACCACAAAGGTAATCCGATGTGACAACATACGACCTTGTGTGCTTGATTTAACTGCTCCGGGCGATCCGAGTTTACACTGGTTTTAGATTTGTGGAAGTTTGTGAATGTGGAACTTGTTGAGACACATTTTACTAGCTGTTCAGCGTTTCTGTTTTGATGATTTTGATGAAAATATCAATACCATTGGCCGGAGTAGGGAAGTGACCGTTTCAGAGAGGTCAAATAACGTTATAAAGGGGTGAAATTCAAACTGACCGCTGTTGAGGTCACCATTGTAGGAAAAATTGGAAATTATGTTTGTAAAACATGAATATGCCCAGATGGCATAGTGGACTCTATCAAGAAATAGTGTGTAAAAATTTACACAAATTTCAAAATCATTTGAGAAAGTCTTACAAGCTTTTTGACGTAAGAAAAAGGATAAATGATTCAGCACCATTTTGAAGGTCAAAAAGGTAAATTTCATGTCATTGGTGGTGTGATTGTGTCACACAAATGAAGTTTCCAAATATTAAAGCAATCCTTCAAGTAATATTGTAGATATTACATGATGAAAAAACTCTTTCAAATTTTTCGATGTAACAAAATGGCTTAGTGTTTCAGCACAATTTCAAAGGTCATAGAGGTCAAGGTCATGTCATTGGTGGTGCGAGTGCGTCACACATGTTCAGGTGAATGAACTGTCCAAATATTAAAGCATTCCTTCAAGTAATATTGTAGATATTACATGATGGAGAAACTCTTACAAACTTGTTGACGTAAATGTATGCCGACGGACATACATACGGACGCTCGGACGGACGGACGGAACCTCAAGAGTAACGCAATGTTCCCCTTGCTATCACACAGGGGCCATATAATGAGAAAGTTAATGGGTTAGCGTCCCGGCAACAGCTAAGGTCATATAAAGATGGGACCACATGTCAAAGCCTTATCCGACAGACCACTGGGATGGAAATACTATGAAAGTTTACTGGTGTTTAACGGCCTATCAACAGCTAAGGTCATGTAAGTCCGTGCCAACGGGTTCGATCCCATATTTAACCTACTGCAAAATCATAACCGACTATATACTTAAATTTAAAAATATAATACATTCAGCCCAAAAATTAGAATAACCTGACCTGGTGTCAGGTCCATACAACACAAAAGTCACTCGGCCCCTTCCCATAAAAGTAATAGGATTACGAATAATCGTATTACTCATCCAAGGGGTATAACCAAATTTAACCCTCACATACAAGAATGCCCAAAACGTATGTGAGGACCAAACCAGGTATGGATTCCGATAAGGTTGAATCCCGATCGTTAAAAATTACCCATCGCATGCTCCCACCTGCCACCCACTATGAAAGTATTGTTGATGCCTAAGGCGAGGTCTGAACCCACAACCTCCAGATTGGAAGTCAGGTGTTCTAGGCCACAAACCATCCAGGGCGGTGGCCATTACCGGAGGTTGGACTGTATAAGTTTTCCAAAGGAAGTTAAACATAAAGTTTCTAATTATTAAAATTAACATGTTATTAACTTGCAATAAATGTGCTGGACCACTTTTATTCTTCAAAAAGAGAACCTGAAAATACTTACACGTATATGGCATATGGACATATATACTTGGCGAAAAAACATATGAGCATCTGTAAGAATCTACATCGGTAAGTCCAAAATCTGTTATGGTTAATATAAAACTGGTAGAAGAGTTGTCCGTGGGAAATGTTTCAACATATTTCGCTGGGCCAGCTGATACACCATCGAGGACTAAAGTAGTTGTAATGCTCTCCCATGATCTAGGTGCATTTGTGTCATATGCATCGGTGAAGGTACATGTCAGAATGGGATAACCACATGTTCGTGTTGTTGGAACAGATATAGTTGTCGCACCTGTAAAAAACAAAAAACAGTGAAGTATGTCAGGTGTTAATACATGGTGAATATTACAATATGAGTATGACCTTGTGTATGGGGGATATGCACAACAGTAACAAGAATTCCGAAAGTCACAATATACGCCCGCCGAATTGTAACAAGGGGCAATAACTCCATGGGAACAGAAAATCAGTAACACATGTGTTCATAGAATACGGATGCCCCACATATCGCTTTGATAATAAACGTGGCAAACATCCAAGTCCAAAATGCAGAGATAATCCATGGATCAGTGTCAAAGCAAACATAGACATTCGATGTATGCAGCTACACACCATAACGAAGCTACATACCAAGTATCACGCCTCCATCGATACGGTTTATACATTTCATGAGTTACAAGGCAAAATGGTGAAATGCTAAGTCGAATAAAATATCAAAATAACCTTTGCGCATCTAATATATTAGGGTTTATAGTGAATGTGAATGGGTTTAACCTCCTAACACCAGCTAAGGTTATATAGATTGTATCACAGTGTAAGCCTCATCAGACATACCACTAGCATGGAAATACTTTGAAACTAGTTTTGATGTCCAAAGCGAGGTTTGAACCCACAACATCTGGATTTAAAGTCAGGTGTGCTAACCCCTAATCCACAACCCATCGCTAGCTATTAGGGTTTAAAAGTTTTACACAAATAATAGTAAGATAATCCATGACCCGGAGATCAAATCAAAAATCAAAATAAACCTTGCGCAACTGCTCATCATAAGGAAGCTACATACCAAGTTTCATGTCTGTGGCTAGTACGGTTTAAAAGTGTTAAGAGCTACAAGGCAAAATTGGGAAATTCTAAGTGGAAAAGAGGGGATAATCCATGACCCAGGCGTCGAATAAAAATCAAAGTAAAGTCTGCGCATCTACTCATCATAAGCAAGCAAAATACCAAGTTTCAGGTGCGTATCTATTAGGGTTGAACAGATTTACGTATTACAAGCCAAAACAATTATAATTCGAAAAGTGGGAGTTAATTCATGACCCGGGGTCGAATAAAAAATCAAAATAATCTTTGCGCAATTACTCATCATAAGAAAGTTACATACCGAGTTTCAGTTCTGTAGCTAGTACTGTTTAAACTTGTTAACAGTTACAAGGTTGTTGACGGACGTACGGATGACGGACGGACAAGGGTAGCACTAAATGCCCCCTGGCGAATGTGGCCCGTCGAACCATGAATGCCCCGGTGGCAGATTGGAGAAACTGTGGCAAAGTTAATTAAGGTCCGATTCTATACCTGATAATCCTTTGATTCAAAGATAATTTCTTTGTAACTGTGATAGAATACACGTATAACATATATGTGAAAACTGCCTCGTTACTGTATCCTATTCGGAACAGTGGCGAGCTCGGCCATATGTGTATGTTCAACCCGTCAGCCACTTTCACCTCTTCTGGCGTTTGACACAAAGCGCAAAATGTGAAGTAAAATATGATACAATGAACAAATATGTGTTGAAAACTATTAAAAATAATATATGAGCAGCAGACGACAACAATTTAATTCAGCATAGTAAGGGTTAACATGAAAATAATTCGACACTCTAGTATTAATTGAATGGCTCAAAACGTGACACGTGAATATTTCATAATTTAGATATACAAAAACTGAATATTTCATAATTTATATTGATAGAAACGTCAAAGGTTAACACACATTTCAGAGTACATGCGGAATATAATTAACTATAAGTAAGAGAAATAATCAGGGAACATATGTTTTTGATCACTTCTCTTTTCACTATTTGTGACTTCTCCCTAAGTTTTTGGCCTAGATTGAACCCTGTGTTACCATGGGCTCCAAGTTTATATCAGTTGTTTACTACTATACGACCAAGAACTTACGTTTACGAAATGTATTGTTAATACATTAGTGTTTAGAAGATGTATTTGTGTAAATTTGTCCAAGGACTAAATGGCTAAGTGTTTCAGAACCATTTTGAAGGTCGCAAAGGTCAAGGTCATGTCATCGGTGGTGTGATTGCGTCACACATGTTCAAGTGAACAAACTGTATAAACAGTAAAGAAATCCTTCACACAATATTGAAGATATTACATGATGGAGAAACTCTTAAATACTTTTTGACTTAACAAAATGGCTAAGTGTCCAGCGACATTTTGAAGGTCACAAATGTCAAGGTCGTGTTAATGGTGGCGCGGGTGTGTGAAAAATGTTCAGACGATTCAAGTGTCCAAGTATCGAAGCAATCCTTCACGCAATAATGAAGACATTACATGTTGGAGAAACTCTTACAAACTTTTCGACACAACAAAATGGCCAAGTGTTTCAGCGACATTTCGAAGGTGACACATGTCGATTTCATGTTAATGGTCTTGCGAGTGCGTGACATATGTTCAGATGATTCATGTGTCCAAGTATGGAAGCAATCTTTCGCGCAATATTGAAGATATGACACATTGGAGAAACTCTTATAAACTTTTCGACACAACAAAATAGCTGAGTGTTTCAGCGACATTACGAATGTGACAAACGTCAAGGTCGTGTTAATGGTGGCACGAGTTTATGAAAAATGTTCAGGGGATTCAAGTGTAGAAGTATTGAAGCAATCATTCACGTAATATTGAATACATTACATGTTGGAGAAACTCTTAAAAACTTGTTGTCGTAAATGTACACGGACGAACGTACTATCACAAAGGGGGCATAATCATATTTCTAAAATATGGATATGTTCTCCGTGGCATACTGGACTCCAGCTGAAGAAACTCTTACACTATTTTCGACTATATAAATGTCTAAGTTTCAGCGACATATTTCGTAGGTCATGGTAATGGACGTACGTACGTAATAATACGGACGGACGGACGGACGGACGGACGGACGGACGTAAAGTAAAGTAAAGTAAAGTAAAGTAAAGTAAAGTAAAGTGAATGAGTTTAACGTCCCGGCAACAGTTACGGTCATATAGAGATTGGACCACAGTTTAAAGTCTCATCCGACAGACCAGTGGAATGGAATACTATGAAAGTATTTTTGATACCTAATGAGATGTTTCAACCCACAACCTCTGGATTGAAAGTCAGGTATTCTAAGCCTAGGCCACAACCCATCACAGCTATAAATTATAATATGAGATCCAGTATTAGATCCAGTAGTATGAGATCTAGTCTTATCAATATGGTTGGGAAGTTGCTTGTTGAGCTTCATCTGATAGCGATACCTTGTATGTTATACATGTTCTGGGGTATGTATTTTTCCACACATTCTCGAAATGTTAACTCAAAACCAAACAGATTGATTGGTCAAACTTGAGCAACGCTCATGTTCAACCAATCAACTGCTGGATCTTAAGTACGAGATTGGAGTACATGATATGTTGATATTCTTGCCTACCACATGATACGGTAGCAGCAGTTACAAGGCTGGCTTCTGTACCACCGACATTTGTAGTAATCCCAACCGAGTATGTATAGCCGCCATCAGGTACTGTGTTGGTGGATGTCCAGGTGAGGGTGAAGTGGTTGACATATGTTGTGCTACTCTCACTTGTGGTTGTACCAGTCTAGCAAAATATGATAATATCAGTTGACAAATATATGGATTACGGAACGTTTGGTCATGTCTTCAGATATTCTTAGGTACAGCAATCATGTTTCAAGGAATTGCAGTGTTACTGGATACATATACATGTATAGTTCAGTTCGATACTTTTTCATATTAAATTGTATGGGAAATGTACTGGTTTCATGCATGATGTTGTGTTGAATAGACTTTAAAAAGTTACTCATAGACAGATATGTTTCACAAAAGCTTACTGTAACGGGTATTTGTTACTGTGACTGGAGAAATGAGGCTTATCAGATTTGTGTCCCGATCAAAATAGTACAATATTGTAGCCTGATAACGATCTATATTCCTAGTTAGAAGCATGACAGGTGTTTCATTGATGGAATGGCAGATGCACAGGTTGATCTTGATCTACACTGTTTTCAATTCCATCAGTGAAACACCAGCATGGAATGCCAATGTCGTTGTCGCAGATACCGTCACTTGAGTTGCGATGTCACCAAATGTCTGTTTATACAGGCTTAATTATTCTTGGGAATCCCTATATTGCTATGGTACTGTATTCTTAATTCTATTATATGTATCATATATGCCATGGTACGCTAATAATGTATTCTTCTGTCTCCTAATTGATAAAAGCCCTACAAGTCAACTTATTGCCTTAAGAGACCCGAGTGCATGCAATTGAAATTATCATCATGTTTTCTCACATGTTATGCCATTCAAGAGACATGTTAACAAAATGTATCATTCAAATTCAATAGGCCAAATATGTACCAAGTTGCATGATTATTAATGTATAACTATGCTTTGTATAATTGTGCCAATGACTACTAGCATCAGAATAGTCTGTACAATGGTGCCGTCTGATCATGTACTGTCCTGTTTGTAGTTTCATTGATCAGGCGTTACTAGTGTTTCATTTGCAGTGGCCCAACGATCTACACTGGACTACAACGGTGTGTTTATGACCCTTTTGTCAACTGAGGATATGATATTAAATGGGCATCAAATATAGCATGTATTAGTTTCTATGCATGTATTTGTAGGCCATCGACTGCTAACATATAAATGGTTCAGCAAACTTTAGCAAGTGAGCAAGGGCAGACGGATACCCCCGGCCATCACCTGGACCAACAAGCCAAACCTTTAACACAAAACAACAAATGTGGCATGTCAGCACATGAATGCCCCCGCTGACAGCCAAATAAAACGATGGCACACTTGAAAACACGAAGGGCTAGACGATCGTGGATTTGTCACAGCATGACAGAGGACCTTCAGAGAAATGAATGTATGAAGTATGAAGCAGTTACGTGAAAGGAAACAGAAATTAAAATAAATTTACCCGAGCGTTAAGATTTTGACGGACATACAAACGTCGGTAATGCTATATACCCACCTCAACATTCGGTAGTTGTGTCATAGCAATGGTAGATTATGTGTTATGAACGAACAAATGGATGGACAAACAAACGGCCCAGTGGATGAACAGATGGACGACCGGACGCAGCAGGCTAAAACTATAAACCCATTGGCATACTTTGTTATCGCCGGGGTATGATAATTTGTTTATTTGTTTGTTGGGGTTTAACGGCATATCAACAGCTAAGGTCATTTAAAGCCTGGTCATTGGGTTTAATACTAAATCCTATATAGTACCTGTACAAGTACATGTACATGTTCAAGTACATGTAGAAATGGGGGGAAGATCCCGAAATCAGAACTGAATATTTACAATAAAAAAGCTATATATTCAGCCCTGAAATCAGAATAATCCTGTTCTGATGCCAGGTCCTCTCCATCCCAGAATCACTTGGCTCCCGCCCAAAAGCAGTAGGATCAGTAATAATCTTACTACTTTTATAATGGGCTATAGCCCAATTCAACTCCCAGGAAACAAAAGATACACAGATACACATGTACATGAGGGTCAAACCAGGCAAATCGTGATTCCTATAAACGAACCGCTACCGTTAATTTACGCCGTCGCGTTCGCCCGACCAACAAACCACCGGTATGATAAACGTTGTGAACACTATATGATTTGAACAAAAGCATTAGCTAGAATAATTTATCCAATAAGGATAGAGAATCACCTTAGAAATGAATGGAATGGAATAGAATGGTGCTTAAAGGCCCATTTAGGGCCAAGCAATGTAGAGGAAGAATAAAATAATAGTAAAATAGTATGTTAGATGTGGTAGGCAATTATATTATTAGGGTAAACATATTAATATGATGAAATGTAAATGAACAACATGTATTGCCGAATGGATACAAGAAATATCAACACATTCCAAGAAGAGAAACAGAAATGATACGAAATTTACCTCCATGTTAAATTGCAAACAAATTTGCAACAGTTGCAAAATCATTAATTGGCATAGACAGACCAGAGTGCATGCAATCATGGAAATGCCAATTCACAATGTAACTTCATTAGTTCAACAAATCAATAAAATGTAAACCTTATGGGATTCAAAATAGTAAAATTTGCTTTTCTGTAAAATTAGAAGTACTTACCACTGCACGACCGCCACTATCAGTCACCGACAGTGATGTTGTTGGTGAGTCTGGATACACCTGGTCCACTGTTATTGTTATTTTGTTATTGGTACATACAGCCACAGGTGAGAGGTCATAGCCTGTAAACATACAGCATTAATTAAACAAGAAATGTGGACACACGAATGCCTCCGGTGGCACATTGGAGAAATTGTGGCAAAGTTAATTAACCAAAATGATAAGTATTCACAAGCACATTTATGAAGATCAAAGGGTCATGGTCACATGGTCATATTAAGGGCAGTGTTGATGTGTGGCATTTGTCCACAAGTGTGATGTATTGAAATATTCTGACAGAATTGAGAAACTCCGGCGAACTTCTTAATGTGGGAAAAAGTTCAAAATTGTTAAGGTCAAAAGATGAAGGTTATTTTAAGGGGAGCATGCATGTGGCATTTGTCTACAAGTATGATAATTATGTTGAAATATTTAAGTAATCATTCAATGAATATAGAAGTTATGAGATAATAGAGAAACTCCAGCGAACTTCTTAATGTGCGAAAACGTTTTATGTTGTCAAGGGCAAAAGGTCATATGAGACACGCCATGTGATTGTTTACCTTCGGAAATCTGCGTAATTACATGAAATACGTTTGCAAAATTTACAATATTTTCCGTTTGTGGCGTCAAAAGTTGACAAAATGTTCAGAGTACATTCGGATTTAATGAAATTACGCAGATGACCGAAGGTACAAAATCCCATGGCGTGTCTCATATTACGGGCAGCATGGATGTGTGTCATTTGTCCACAAGTATGCTGTGTTGAAATATTTAAGTAATCCTTCAAGGAATATAGAAGCTATGACATAATTGAGAAACTCCGACGAACTTCTTAATGTGCACAGGCACACAGTCCAAACAATATATTCTTCCGGCTCTACCGAGACCGGGGGTGTAAAAAGAAATACAGAGAATAAATAGTAAGGTCCGTAAACATTTCAATGTGACACACATATCGCCCCTAATACCAGTGTGAACATTTACGTCTGATATAAAATGTATAATAATGCCAATCACTATATGGGGTAATGGTGAATGAATGTTTAATTTGTCAGAAAATGTCATATTTACAAAATATACAAAATTATCAGTGTCCCTACTATTATAACCTACTGAGTGGGCATGTACCTTTAAGTAATCGCCGTGATGCATAATTAGACATTAGTTTTTACTAATAAACATTAAAGAGTGTTGTCACATTTCTGGAGAACTCCACCTATGTGCACTCAATGAGTTCACTTAGCCTAGAGATGTTATCAATTTGTATTTTCGACATTGCAGAACAACTCTGTATAGAGCATCCGGTGCTAACCGTTTTTAGGAGTTTTCTGGTGATGCATGGATTTTATTTGAACAATTGTGTTTAACGACCTATCAACAGATAACGTCAAAATCCCAAAATCAGAACAGAATATTTACATCGAAATAAATATATATTCAGCCGTGATATTAGAATAACCCGACCTGTTGCTAGCTGGCACATTATTGATATTTTACTAATTGCATTGTCTTTAGAAGTATGTAGTAACCGGATGTGGTACAGTTGTTATGCTCCCGAATGGTCTTGCTAATAATTTCATCAACCTGGTTCATTAACATTAGTAGATAAACTGTATACATGAATTCATGAAACAATACATAATGTAAGAACAAATATATATTTTACACTATTCAGGGCTATCTTGGACGCCACTTGGTGATTAACGGCCTATCAACAGATAAGGTCATTTAAAGCCGGGCCAACAGGTTCTATCCCGTATGTAACATGCTGCATTGGGGGGGGGGGGTGGAATCCCAAAATCAGAACTGAATATTTACATTGAAAAAAACATATATTCAGCCCTGAAATGAGAATAACCTGACCTGGTGCCATGTCGATACCACACCAACAAATGTATATGTATCTCTGCAAACATGTGAAGATAAAAAGGTCAAGGTCATGTTAATGACGGCATCATGGTGTTCCGAATGGTCACACGTATCAAGTGTCAAAATATTGAAGCAATCCGTTAAGTAATATTTAAGTTAAATTATGATGAAGAAACTTGTACAAACTTTTTGATGCAAAAAGAAAATGGATCAAGGTCATGTTAATTACGGCATGAGTGTGTTCCAAATGCTCACATAGATCACGTGTCCAAATATGGAAGCAATATGTCAAGCTATACCATGATGACGAAACTTGTACAAACTTTTTGCCACAAAAAGATGGCTAAGTGTTTCCGAAAAAATGTGAATCTACAAAAGGTCAAGGTCATGTTAATGGGGGCATGTGTGTGTTCAAAATGCTCACATGTATGAAGTGTCCAATTATTGAAGCAATCTGTGAAGTAATATTAATGTTATATCATGATTAAGAAACTTCTACAAATGCTTTGACGCAAACAAATAGCTAAGCGTTTCCGCAAAACTGTGAATTAAAAAACATTCAAGGTCATGTTAGTGGCAGCATGAGTATGTTCCAAATGCTTACATGTATCAAGTGTCCAAATATTGAAGCAATCCATCAAGTAACATTACTGTTATACGATGATGAACAAACTTGCACAAACGTTTTGACGCAAATAAAATGGCTAAGTGTTTCCGCAAAAATGTGAAGATCAAAAAGGTCAAGGTCATATTAATGGCAGCATGAGGGTGTTTCAAATAATCACATGTATCAAATGTCCAAATATTGAAGTAATCTGTTAACTAATATTAATGTTATATCATGACGACGAAACTTGTACAAACATTTTGACGCAAATAAAATGGCTAAGTGTTTCCGCAAAAATATGAAGGTACAAAAAGTCAAGGTCATGTTAATGGCGGAATGAATATGTTCCAAATGCTCACATGTATCAATTGTCCAAATATTAAAGCAACCCATCAAGTAATATTAAAGTTATAGAATAATGACGAAGCTTGTACAAACTTGTTGACACTTCGGACGAGGACGACGACGACGGAAAAAGCGGGCGCGACAAAACTGTTGGTGCATGCATGAATAACAATATATGCTAGTTGTATATATTGTAATATATATAGTAAACGACTACATAGTCACGATCTTGGATTTCAAGAGGAACATAATTCTAAATACATTTAGACCATATCAAAGGAAACAGGAACATATTCAAAATTCCAGCTTGGTATTCATGCATTTGAGTGAATCCATATAATGCCCATGTCTTATTCAGATTGAAATAAAAATACAATGGCAGATTGGGAGCATGTGAAGGGAGAGTTGAATTAGGGTATGCCCATTATCAGAGTAATACGATTAGTGCTAATACTAGTACTTTTATGTGAAATTCAAAGTTCAAACGGTTTGAATATACAATGCAAACTCTCTACATTGGCCCATTGGAAGACACAAAATTGGCTATTGTAGAGGTGGCTGTTGTATGTGTCAGATATGAACAGCCACCGACACAATAGTGCCTTCCTACAGCAACTTGGTTATGAACACCCCTTGCCAAGTCGGTCAGAAATTTGCGTTTCTTGTACACAATTTCCAGATGGAAATATCGAGAAGGGCTGATTTACAAATGTACTTCACTTTCAATTTCTGACTCTGAATCAATTACGAATGATAAGTGTTAGATAAATTATGAACTGCAGACAATACTTTCAATATGTCAGTCAGGTGTTCTGAATACACCGACTTTGTTAACATGACAATTATCAAGCGATTACTAATTACCACTAAAGGCTTTTCAGCGTTTTATTTTGATCATTTTGTTGAAAATTTCAATACCGTTGGCCAGAGTAGGGAAGTGACCGTTTGAGAGAGGTCAAACAACGTTATAACGGGGGGAACTCAAACTGACCGTTGTTGAGGTGACAATTGTAGGGAATAACTAGACATTATGTTTGTAAAACATGAATATGCCCCGATGACATAGTGGACTCTAACTAGAGATAGCGTGTAAACAACGAAAACTTTAAATTTACACAAATTTCAAAATCATTTGAGAAAGTCTTACAATCTTTTTGACGTAATAAAAGTGTTTCAGCACCATTTTAAAGGTCAAAAAGGTAAAGTTCATGTCATAGGTTGTGTGATTGTGTCACACAGATGAAGTGTCCAAATATTAAAGAAATCCTTCAAGTAATATTGTAGATATTACATCTTGGAAAAACTCTTACAAACTGTTAGATGTAACAAAATGGCTAAATGCTTCAGCACCAATTCAAAGGTCATAAAGGTCAAGGTCCTGTCATGCGAGTGCGTCATACATGTTCAGGTGAATGAATTGTCCAAATATTAAAGCATTCCTTCAAGTAATATTGTAAATATTACATGATGGAGAAACTCTCACAAACATTTTGGCGTAAATCTATGCCGATTGAGATACATACGGACGCACGGACGGACAGACGGAACATCAAGAGTAACGCAATGCTCCCATGCTATCACAAAGGGGCCATACAATGAGAAACTGATATATATGTATAATGGGTGTCCTGGACCAAACCCCTATACATGATGGGTGTTCTGTGCCATTTTTATTATATAATTACTTTTGGCCAAAAGTAATTATAAAATGGTCCAGTGCATCCCATCATATATAGTGAGCCGGTCCAGTCCATCCCATCATACATATATATAAGAACTCTGATCTAACAATACACTTTAATACTCTCTATACAACGTGAAAACACTACTGCACAGACCACACATTTTACATATATATAAAAACCTTAACCAAAACAAGTCCACCGAATTCCCCAGATTAGTGCTTATAATTGATACACAACAATAAACTCAAAATACCCATTCTGGTGTGATCTAACATATGCCCGATAGCAATACAGGCTGATTAGGAATAACCCATATGTGTTAAGCTGTTGCACAATCGACTATACAAATATATGTGTTATCTTAACAGTTGTTATCAACGATGTGTATCGCGGTCTAGGGGGTTAAGTGTCTGCCTGTGAGTATGGTTGCGTACTGAATATGCTGGTTCAAGAAGCAAACATTTTTTAAAGCGTTCAGCTTGTAGAAATGCACTCTAAAAATAAAACGTTTCCTTAGTAAAAGCTGAATGAAAAATAAATTGTTTACAATGTCAAGGACGATAATAGCTAAAAATAAAAACGTAAACGCTGACTGTAAAATAAAATGTTTACAAAGTGAAGGACGATAATAGCTAAAAATAAATAATCTAAAAATAAAACGATATATTTGGATTATGCCAATATTGGGTCCCGGCTTATACAACCTTGTTAATTCTACAGTACATTCAATCGAGCATGACCCAAACATGCCGAATATCATATGTTTACATTTTTTCTCATTAGAATCGTCTCTAACAGACATTACTATATCGACTTGTAATATATCATTTCATATGTTTTCGGGCATGCCGGATTGAATGGAACACCTTACAAAAGCGTATCTTCTTACAAAATAGGGGGTTTTCGACCATTCAACACTAAGTAAAAAAAGAATGTAAACACGGCTATCTTGATATATATATGCGGTGGCGCCAGCATTATAATTAACCCAATATATACGAAATGAACCAAATAACCGCTATTCCGCCAACAATAAACACACTTTCTCTATCTTTTTGACTTTGTGAAGGTGTTTAGAAATCCATTAAATTTGGCTTTCTCTCAAGCGATTGTAATCGTTGTGCGCCAGCAACTGGAGCAGCATTATATTATTTAATAGCTTCGTCCACATCATGAAACATCTTGACAGCGTGATTTTGTTTCCTGATTTCATTATTAGTCCAGTCTAATCTCTCTGTTATTTTTTCTGCCCACTGTGTATGTGCGTTTTGCAATTGCTCTACGGCCTCGTCATGTATTTTGCGTTCCTCAATGGCAGAATCATTCCCCAATGAACTAAATAAGAAATTTCTCTCTGTAAACGCCAATGCATTAACCAATGCGCCACCAACCATCTTAGCTATTCCCGACATTTTATATATATATAAGTTATTACTTCAAAATATTATCTGCAATTATACCTTGTTTAACAAGCATATCTCTCGTAGAAATAGCAAGTCCAGTGTCCAACATACGCATTGTCATATTATAACCGTCAAGCTGTAGATTTGGCACACCTTGTTGCATAATTTTATTTGTTCTGTGTGCATATCCTATCTCGAAAGCTGTAAATAACAGCAGCGTGGTATACAATATTTCCAATTATCTTACCGTCGGTATTGATCCTTGTCATTGTTTTTTTATATTAATATAATAATTAAATGTTCAATGTATTCCATATTGTGTGGATTAACTGAAGGCATTTCATTAACTGTATGCGTTTTAGGTTTCTTATCATTACCTGTAGAGGATTGCCAAAATTTCCACCCAAGAAAAGTACCCACTGTTAACTCTAATCCCGCATAAAAATATGTCAAATTTGATTTTGTTTTATGGACAATGACTCGGACGGGTTCATCGTCAGGTGTTATATCTTCTTTTTTCATACGTAATATTTTTATTAGACTTTCTTGTTTGGCTTTACGCACAGCTGCACCCTTTTTGCCAGCTTCCACCCGTTTTGGATCATTTGTTACTTGTTTAATCTCCACCTCCTTTGGCGCTTTTTCTTCAGGTATCTGTTGATTTTACTTCATTGTTTATATTCCTATCTTTTATATTTTTATGTTGACAATATTTAATTGTTGTAATCATTGTAGTAATTGGTGCCAGAAATGCACCAAACTTATACAATACATTTTATTCACTCTAAGCCACATGCGTGACACACGAGGTATACAACAGATTACATAACGATGGGTACAAATACAAAATGCATATATATAAGCTCACTAGTCATTATAACCATAAAGCATTTATTATAAAAATAGCTAAATTCCAGATTTTTTCTCAAATAGCTGTGCGAATTTTAAAGTATTTGGTCTTCTAAAATAAAATGGCTTGATATCCCGTTTTCGAACTTCATCATAGAAGCAGCACTCGAAAAGGAAATGAAACTCGTTACCGAGAGCACCAGCGCCACATTTGTTGCATACCCTGCTTGCTCTCGGCACACCTGTCCATCTAGAAGTTTCGACCGCCAGTCTATGATTACAAGTTCGAAATCGGGTCAATGTTTTTCTTAACCTTTCCGTGAGATTAATTAAATATGTTTCTAATCCAAACTCTGTTTTGAAGATTCTATACGTAATTCCACGTGAAGATGAATCGATGCTGGTGAGCCATGACTGAATAAACTGGTTCTGAAGCTGGGTCCTGGCGTGGTGGCTCTGCCAGATAGCATTAACATCGTTCTGGCTAAGCCTTACGCATGGAGCTCCAATTTCGGTTAAAATAGACTTAACATTCTGAATCCATCGGAAATGAGTCACATTTGCTTCATGTTGTGTATATAATAACTTATACATAAGGAACAATAATTTACTCTGCTTCCCGAAACAAATTTTTTGCCCAAAACGAAATAATTCAACATTTAATGTCAATAATAAGCGGAAATTTGCCTAGTTCTCCATAAACCATAAAATTTGGTGTGGATTTCTTTACCCCCAAAACAGTTTTACAAAATTTCAAATGAATTGTTTCTATAGCCGAAATGTTTTCAAATCCCCAGATTTCACAGGCATAGCAGAGAATTGGAGTAATACATTGGTCAAATAACTTAAGCTAACCGTCTACTGGAGTTGACAAGTTTTTAATATTTCTAAATAAAACTTATAGTATAACTCGCAGCGAGTTGTAGTTAGAGCGTGTTCAACAAAAGGGTCATCCTCCAAGGCAGATACTAGATTGCTTTGATTTTCTTCAGATATAGGTAGAACCTAACCAGCTATCATATCATACACATTTAATATAGTATTTCCAAGTGATTTTGTTGTACCATTTTAGAACTTGTTCATTCGGCATATCATGTAGCTGCGAAATAGTTATATCTTTACCCAAATACTAAATAGATTTCACCCCTGAAATAATTGAAGATAGCCGTTGCTTTTTGTGGTTATATTGGCTTCATTATCAGTAATCACATCATCAATTAATTTCTCAATAAGCTCGTCACGTTCCATTATTTTTATATAATATGCTTTTAATTTTAAAATAAACCCAAACACAGCCAAGTATAATAATAAATAATTCTATAAATATCAATATAACAAACGTTCTTGATATTACTACTATTAAAGTCAAAATTTAGCTTAAGATTACTCAATATTACTTATTTGCTAAGGAGTGCTCAACAATTTTAGCTATGACATTACTCAGCAAGCAAAGCTAAGCTAAAAAAAGCTAAAACAAACAATAGAAAGCAATACTAAGCAATCTTCAGCATTACTTAAGTAATTTATACCCAGTAGGTTGATAGGTTGATCAGTTCTAATAATCAATTTAGAATGTTTTGTTTTCGATAACTGTTTCCTTATTTTGTTTCTTTCCTCCAGGGTTGGAATAACATCATTTTCTCTCAAATAGTCCTAAAAACTATCTATATCTTTCGTATGAAACATACACAGCCATTTTGTGTGTTCTCTTAAGTATTTTAAGAGTGAATTAGCTATGTGATATAACCCAAATACTCTGCATGTCGCAAAGAGAATGCGAGCTGTGACAGCATATCTTTTTTCTTGGTTATTTGCTTTGTAGCTGAACAGTCATAAATGATATATAATGTAGGACTTCCAGCATATTTATTAAAACATATTCTTAACAGTTCTTACAACATCTCTTCACCATTCCGATTAACTGGCTTTATTTTTTTATCGATCGGGTGTCGTACATCACCTATCCAACTTCTGTTTTTATAAGCCTTGTTCCATCCTATAGTTGGATAAAGTATAAGTATATTCTCAAATACTCCAGCATATCCACCTTGTTTCTGTGAAAGATTAAGTAGGTCAATGACCAATTCCGTTTTACCACATCCGGTTTAACCGCAGATAATAGCACTATGTGCAGATCTTGGCAACTCAATACAACGCCGATACTTGTCTTCCATTTTCACATCGTGAATTATAAATAAATATATATTTACGACATCAGCTGCTTTGGCTGCTTTAGTAATCTGAATTGTGATACCCTCACTTGCAGTTTATATTCTCCGTCCATTTCCATGAAAACTGTTATCGTTTGCCGTTCTTAAGTCAAGCCAGAGTGCATATTTTGTTGTAAGATATCTCCCAATTGCTACACTGGACACATGCAATTATTTACTAATAATGTTCACTATTGGATCATTAATATTTCCGCCAACAAACCATTTGCGTATTTCATCCCACATATTATATTTTTTCATCCCTTGGATGTATAGCTGATTAGGCACACCTTCGATAGTAATTGCAACTTAATTTATTTTCGGATTTTATAACTCTCACTGTCTCTTGCAAAATCTGCTGTTGGTTCTTCAAATAACATTAAAATTCCCTTTATAGAACGAGCGGGTGTATTCAAATTTATATTCCATAAAGTATCACTGTTATCTATCACAATTGTTTTATGGCGAATAATTCTATCATATAATATTGACATTTGTTCCATACATTGATTTCTCACCATTGTTGCCAGATTAGGCTCAGTGACCATATCAAATTCTAAACTTTTATTGTTAATTTCATAATTAGCATTCAAATCACCTGTAACTATTATGACCCTTGAATAATCATTAAATGTAAGTTCATATTCGAGTCTGTCACCTAAACAAGATTGATAATATGGCATATGAGCTTCAATAAGTTCAAAATATAATGGTATATAGAACCGGTTCCCAAATGTGTCTGAAATAGCTTTATCTACAGCATTTGTAGAACTAGCATTTGCTGCTCCAGTTTTTAATTTGGTTACATTTGATTATGTACTGTCATCTATGCCTAGATGAACCAAATTATTTCGTTCTGGTGGTGTTCTCCATAAGTCACGATAAATGTAATAAACATCAGAATCGTCAATTGAAATAATTTCATTACCAGATATTTTAATAGTTGTTTTCTTGACAAACGCACGGCCAAGATTTTGAACAACTCTGCGATCGTCATCGGTTGATGTTAATGCAATTGTAAAAGCTAAACGAACTGTCCCGGGCACAATCAAATCGTTTGGTCCTAGCTTTGGAAAGCGAACTAAAAGCTGATGATTTTGATTAGTTGTAGATGGATTATTTGTTATTGTGATTGATTGTCTTATGTCATTTTTTATTTATGTATTTACATTAAATTGTAAATAATTAAAAAATGGCTGGAGGTGGAGAAGGGGACTTTATGCATGATAATGAGACTTATGATCCTGATGATACTACAATAGGTACCAGTGAAACTATGATAGACGCGCCAACTGTTCAAATGGAACAATCAACTCCCGAGAGTGAACGGTCTCAGCGATCAAGTGTTATATAAATATTTAGAGATCAATTCAAGAACAGTTTGGGAATATGGAAACAGGACTTTGATTTAATGAAACCAGAACTGCACATTGACAGTAAAACACTGTACTGGAATGATGTACACATAAGTCTTAAACGACATGTCAATAGATTTTTAAAATCATTTACTGGCAGAGGAGCGGGAGAATTTAAACAGTTAATTGGCATACCCAAGAACAAGTTGACAATAGAGGTAATTACTAAATTACAAACTATAGAAAACGAAATTCAAAATGTTGATAATATAGAAATGACTGAATTACCAAATACAGCTAATGACACAGAAACATCAGTAAAATAAAGCATTGACATATGAACAAAAGATACATCAACAGGGATTACTGATGAGTGTGAAACGTTACCATTGAGAGAACATTTAGCGATAAACAAAGCTCTACAAGAAACAAAGGGCTCTTTGATTAATAATATATCAAAACTAGATGAGCTTGCTAAAAATAAGAAAGCAGCCCAATTAAGATTGCCAGCTGCAATAACATTTTATGCTCAACATCCAGAGGCACAACAAAAAGAAAAAGATATTGCAGATATTGAATCTGAGCGTGAAGGTCGTCTTGAAGTTATATCAAATGATAAGGAAACATTAAGAACCCAAATAAATAGAATAAACAGTACAATTGAGAAAGTGTTACACAAAGATACAACATTAAAAGAGAGACTAAAAACCCTCTTCAAAGAACAGGGAATAACAATAGTTTCAGTTATAACCGCTATTTGATTTGTAATGTTAAGTACTACTGGGGCGTAGGTGGTGCTGCAAGTATTCCAAAACCATTAGGAAAAGGAGGACCTAACTACTGGATAAAGAAACAATTAAAACAAACTTATTGGCTCTTTACTTGCAATGCTAGCTGGAAAAGCAGCAGCTGCATTACCCGGAATAATTGGCACTATTGTAGCTTGGTTGCTGAAAACTGCAGAGAAAGCCGTTGCTTGGTTATCAAATAATGTATGAGCGTTAATAATAGCAATTGCAGGACATCTATATATGTTTGCTAAAGATTATATTCTATCTCGATACTAAAATAATACTACTCCTAAACCAATTATAATACTACCGGTAACTAAGGCGGTATTTTGATTGTTATCATTATCTGCTTCTGGTATAGTTTTAATTTCATGAGATTGAACATGATGCGTTTGTACTGCATCAGTGCCTAGTGGCTTAATAATACTGTCCTCCTTTGTTTGTACATGTGGCGGAACTGGCGTACTATTTACTTTATCATTAAAACCAATTGATAGACTGTCGGTAGCTATTACTATTCAATTATTATAATGTTGAATACTTCCTACCCGCAAATACAAGTCGCTTGGTGCCATATATAATCCAATTCCTAGTACAACGTCTACTTTTGACCTAGCATATTTTAAAACATTCTGATAATTTGAAATTATTTTTGGTATGTCTACAGCTCTGTTTATAGCATCATTAACATTGGCTAAATACTATTTATGTGCATCAAAAGCAGTCCCAGTACCAAGAATGGAAGTTGTGTTTTCTGATTGGGCTACAAGCATTGACAAAACGTACACTCCAATACTATCATTCAGTCATTCAACTCCGGCTTGAGTATATCCAAGAACAAAACTGGTTCAGGCATTGGTGATATCAACGTGATGCTGCATACAATCATTCTCATTAAAGAATGGTGCATTGGCACCCCCGTGACTTAATCTATATGACCCACTTGGCTGGAAATTCATAGAAAATCCGCCAAAATTATCATTTCCATGGTCTATATTTATCTGAAATCCTTGTTTGGATTAATACCATATTCGGTGCATATTCTATGGTAAGCCGAAATATCATAATTATTATCATACTAAAATAACTTTCATTTGAGCCAAGATTCTAAGTGTTTGATACATAATATGAAATATAATGACTTCAAATATGGGTCACACAGCATCGGCAAGTGTTCGTTATATGAACGCCGCACCCGCAGGTAGCACACCATATTGCAAAGTTAAATTGATTATAATACCACCGCATCGGATTATTAATCCAGCTATTATATGCTTTGTTATTGTTATCAACATTACCAGTTATTCTGAAATTATGATACCCTGCTAAGGCATTTGAATATGTAGCTTCGATACTTTTATCTTTTATCACATAAATATCAATTTTGTTAAACATTGGAATCGTTTTCAACGCATATATATAGTTATTATCGTAGTTTGTATCCTTATTAAATTTGAATGCCATTTTTTTAAAACATTAAAAATATGTATAACATAACTTTAACAAATACAACAGCAAAATTGCAAGACTGTATCGGTAATTCGATTCCAAACGCAAAACTAGTTTACACATTTTAACATACAGTGTTGGTTGGTACAACCTGTTACATGATGTACAGTATTTATGGTCTTCTGCAAGTGGTGTGGCCATAAAACATTCAATTCCAGCGGGATTATATTCGTTTGAAAGATTGAGTAAAATTTTAAGTAATGATGCCTTAACACTGACAATAAATAAATCCATCGGAATATGTACTTTACATATTCATCTGGGATATAAAGTGAACATACCAAGCGATATTCTTAATCTGCAAGGGTTCAATATAATCCTGACTGGTTACGTGCAGGTTCCTATACAGGTTCTAATCAAGTTAATTTTGTTAACAAATATGTATATATTTATCTTTACCAAGTAAATACATCATGTAATTTACTCAACGGTAAAAGGAGTAATTTTATTGGTGTTATACCAGTTCGCAAAATGACATTTGGAGAGTCAGATACTGTGACATTTGCACATATAGAAATCTACAAAAACGATGATATAAACGAATTGAGACTTGTAATTAGAGATGAAAATAATAATGTAATTGACAATCATAATTTACCATTTATAATAACATTAGAAGCTATATAAAAACAATGAGTGTTTATGGAGCAGATGAAAATAGTTTTACAGATTATATAGACGCTGGAGATAAAAACCGAGTTGTTCAATAAACATAAAAGGATAATAACTGTGTGTGCTGAAGAGTCTGGGCCATTACTTGATGGCTCTACTGAATTTGCATTTGGAAATGGTGCTTCTGGCTTGGGTCATGGAAATTGTGGTTATACTATGATGTGTCGTGGAAGGGCTTTACGAATGGGTTTATGCAGCGTCAACAGAGAGGGTTTTGCTACTGATGAGGTAAAATTTGCATCAGTATTAATGGAACTCCAAATGTGAATGCAACTTTAACAAAACATACAGGACACAAGTCGGTATATACAATATTTCAAACTCCAATCGAACTTGCCTCTGAAAGTGTATTCAATTTTGTTTCACTTACAACATATAGCAAAGCTTCCATTTCAAGTGTAGATGTGTTAATTAAATTAGATATTTAAATATTATATAACAAAAGGAATAGTAAACTATTTCCCGAGCTACCAGTTGAGGCTGATAATTATAGACTGAGTGAAATAAATTCTTTAAAATATAAGCTGGAAAATGAAGTTGAGACAAGGAAAACAATACGAAATAAATATGAAAGAGCCGTAAACATATTAAATGCTGTTCAATCTGGATTTATTACTGTAGGACTAGTATTGAGTGGTACAAGTGCTGGTCTATTATTAACTGCTGTAGGACTTCCGGTTTATATAGGAATAGGCATTGCGGGTAGTATATGCGGTGCATTTGCATTTACAAGTAAATTTATTAATACAAAACTACTGAAAAAAGCTGAAAAGCACGATGTGACACGTATGCTGCCAATGGCAAAACTTAATTATATTGCAAATAAAGTATATACTGCGTTAGAAGATGGCAAAGTATCTGATGGTGAATTTAAATTGATAACAGAGGAAATGGATAAATCAACAAATGAAAGCTGATATTAGAAAGCCTATAAAGTTTGAGATTTCTGCTGAAGAAAAACAACAGCTCCGAGAGTAAATCAAATCGAATATGTTGAAAAATATAAATGGGCAGTAACTTTTGATTTCCATTTTAGTGCCAATGCATAAAGACATAAAACAATCACTAAAAAATTTAATATTGGTTAATTATTCTTTCATTTTTTAATAGAACCAAATAAATGTACATAGAAACAAAATCAAAAGCATAACATTTGTTTTTCTTATTTTTGTATGATGATTTCATCCATAGTGGTCTTACAAAGTATGGTGGATCTTTTTCATTTAATTTTCTATATGGTCCTTAAGTCGCTATGGAGCCCAAACTTCGGTACCATCCCAATGTGTAATAATCATAGATTCACCATAGCTGATTGCTATTGTTGTAAATTATTTAATGGCGTAAATTTAATTTTCCTTTAGATCGACCCATTTAATTACACCTGAGGATGTTTGCTCTTTATGCAGTTCATCAAACTGTGCAGTTTTGAATGAGTGTGTCATTTTTTGCTATACTGTTATATAAATATATAATAAATAAATATAAATGGAGAAACTTTATTACAGCCCCAAAGGATTTTGGAAAAAAGGTTTATCAGTAGTAAAGAAATTAGCAAAGGTTGCAAATGTAAGTAATAAAGAAGCATTGAATTTCTTAAAGAAACAAGATATATTGCAGATTTATTTACCTGCACCAAAGAAAATAGTACGGCCAACGTTTGGTGTATCTACTATGAATGAAGTTCACCAATCTGATTTATTATTCTTACCACATGATACAGTTAATAGAAAAACTTATACACATGCATTAGCTGTAATTGGTATTGCAAGCAGGTATAAGGAGGCTGAACCGTTGACTTCAAAATACAGTAAAGAAGTTGCTAAAGCTTTTGAAAATATTTATAAAAGAATATTAGTGTATCCAAAAGTATTGCAAGTAGATCCTGCACGAGAGTTCATGGGAGCTGTTACAAAACTGATGGATACACACAATGTAAAAATGTAAAAATAAGTAGAACAGAAATACATAGAGATCAGGCTATAGTGGAAATATTTAACAGAACATTGGCTGAACGATTATTTAGGTATCAGTACGAAAAAGTAATTGAAAATCCAAATAGACGAAATAGAGAATGGGTTAAGAGGCTACCTAGTGTACTAAAGGCAATACATTCGGAGACGAACGAACCTCCTAAAATTGAAAAAAAATATTCAATGATTATCCAGTCAGTCCTAATTCCATTGTAAGATATTTATACCAACCGGATGAACAAGAAGGTGGAGGTAAACATAGAGCAAAATATCCAATATGGAGTGTTTATATTCATAAGATTAATTATTATATTGTAGTATTAGAGTATATTATTTGAGAACTCAGGCGCCAAAAAGAGGTTTTGTCAAAGAAACATACTTATTGTTCCTGCTGATACCCAAACGCGTATGTATTAATTCCGTCTGGCGCTATCCATCGCTTAGTATCTAGTGGTGAGAGTGTTGTTTTATTTATTGTTAATCTATATATGTTATGTTTTATTGATCGTATCATATTCATTTTGTGAGAATATTTCTGTTTATTGAAAAATGCATCACTGTAGTGGGCAAAGTTTATTTGTTTGTTACCTACATACTAACAACAAACGCAGACATATGTACTCTGCAATAGCCTTTCCTGCACACTCATCTTTCATCTTCCTATTAGTTTGTATTAGCTATATCATGAAGTGGATAATCAGCTATATCGTACTCAACTTTCATTTCAGCCATGTCTTTATACACATTTTTATACCTACTACTAATTAATCTGTGTCGGTGTACAACAGGGTGCAATTGTCACGATACTTCTGTGTCAGTGTGTTGTAATTGTAATACCAATCATACACCAGGTGTAGTGATAAGTCTAAGATGGACACATCGACATAGATTGGCTTGTTTAGTGTTAGTTTTGTTTTGTTTATATGTATTGCATATAAATCATCTGAGAACTTCACTTTCCTGTTAAACTTTGGTTTTGCAATTATCTTTCTCAGCTTATCATTCTCACTACCATATTTTCGTACTAGTTTTATATCTACTCTCTTTCTAATGTTCTCCAGTGTCTTACCATATACCGAGTTATTCATTAGTTTGTAGAAGTCTTTCTCAAAAGCAGATGTTGCCTTCTTACGGGACTCTGTATTAAGACTAATATACGGTTCCAACCATCTCTTTTCATTGAACTCTAATATCCTGTGTATTTTAGTGACCTACATTCCAAGTGATCTATACAGACGCAGATTATTATAGTGTAGTGTATTACATACTTCTTCTTATTCACCAGATTAGGAACAAGCTTCTCACAATTAGCAACATTGTCTTCTTCTAATAGGTGTGTCTGATAATCTGATAACCATTCTGTCTTCACTGTTAACGTCTCTGGTGTGAGAGGATAATCATTATGTGTTTCATGTAGCTCTTTTTGGATATACTAAGTCAACTTCAAGAATCAGTCATTTTCGTTTCATAATCTTACATGTATTAGTCCACTTAAAACCAGAGTACGGTAGGGACCAACTCATTGCCCAGCCATATAAGTTGTTTGCATCATAATACATTATATGATTATTCTCTTCTTCTGGGTTGTATCCGTCAACATAAGGATTGTTTGCTTTTGCATGTTTCTTTGAAACCATGCTTATACCACCACGCATTCCTTTCTCTATAAACAAGTGCATATCCATATCAGTTAGAAACTCTAGATCAATTTTTGTATATTTAAGCATTGCGTCCCAAGACAGACCAGGAGCCGTGAAATAGTGTTGCGGATCTAGTTTGTACGCTCCCATACATGTCTTTCTAAATAACTGGAACACATCAGCAAGTAGAGTAATATCTGTTTTAAGATGTAGATCATGGTAATCACCTATTGTTTTACAATTGAACTCTTTCCAAACCTTATGTGTATGTTCATAATCCTTATCACGAATACTCTCATCTGTTAGACTACTATATAACTTATCTGTAGATGGTAATTGAGTTTCATTAAATCTGTCAAAACTGTCTACGTACTGATATGGATATACTCTTTTTCGCAGCAATTAAACATTTTGTACTTGTTCTTTACTTTCTGTTTGAAAGTCATATCACTCATTTATCTCCTTATCTGAATATCACAATCAGTAACCTCTCTCACTGTATTAGCACAAACATTTATAATTGCATCTGTATCTTTTTCTGTATCTTTATAAACCATCAAACCATCAAATACAAGTGCACTCACTTCTACTCCACTTTCATTTAGATAATCAAATGAAGCCATTAGGGCTTTGTTCTCTAGATTGCACATTAGGAGATTGACTGCTGCGCCTTTAATATTATATGTAGTTCCACGTTGTTGTTTGGATTTAGTTACCAGTTCATGCAAGTCCACATTCAGCTCACACACTCTATCAATGATATAACTCATTCCCTTATAGTATTTCATAAACCACTCTGTATCTTCTGTTTTCAGTTCCACTGTCCTTCCATTAAGAATAGCAAATAGGTTTTTCTTTGCTTCATCTCTTGATAAATTTTTTTTAGCCATATATTGATGTATCAAGTTCTCTTGGTGATTAAGGTACATATCAAGCCCATCACATGGTATATCATGTTTGTGACAATAGGATGCAAGTAGTGTGGGATGTGCATTCTTCATATCAATATCAATATGTACACATAGTATGCCTAATCTTTCTACTCATGTTCTGCAATCCAATTTTCTCTAGTGTCCAGTATCAACCTTATTTGTTGCGCTGATAATAGTTCATCTCACACTCGCCAAGTTTATTCGTCCTAAATAAATACCCTTTAAGCATTACGAGCTGAAAATCTCTATCTACTTTCTTACCATCCATGAAGCGACTACCAATTTCAAACTTATCTGGGTGTTCTATTATGTATTCTAGTTTTAATCTGTCAATTGTCTCGCGCAGATTTTCAGTCTCAAATTTGCCTACCTTATATATTTCTTTATCCAGTGCAGTCTCACCAAATCTCTGGTTATCTTAAGATCAGATGTGTTCTCTACTAGCTTAGATAATGATGAAGACATGAACAGGAAACTATCTGAGAACTGTAACTATCCTTTACACATCAACTCTATTGTTTGTCAGAGGTTGGTAAGTAATTTGAACACCTCTGTAGACAAAAGAAAAGTTTGCATCTATATGCAAACCTGGGCACGAAAACGTCGTGCTTCACAGCAAATCACACACGTTGTGTGTCCATGGTCATTGTGTGAATTGATAGATTGACACAAGGAACACCGGCGAAGAAAAGCGGTCTTACGATGGCTAGCGTAGCCTGGATCAGTCTGTGCATTCGCGCAATTTGATCATTGCATATGTTGATCAATACCATTCCCTATATTTACTACATATTACCAATGTAGCAGTTGTGGATGTTTTTCGATCAGCGGAATTATTACATGTAGAACATAAAACGCTAATTTTGATGGTGAATGATGATAAAGGTACACATATTCGCCTTACAAATGCTGCAAGGTCCTTCTCCGTACCAGTGACGCATATGTAATCACAAATCGTGTCAATGCCGTGGACAGGTGTATAACCAAAAATATATATACAGGCGGGCGGCAGAAATGACTAAACTATAATATAGAACATTGTTGAAATACTTTAAATAAAAGCTTACCTGGTGAATCTCCCACACGTAGTCTACAGTATATTTATGTTTACGTATAGTTTAGCACGTGGAAAGACACTTGTCAACGACACACATTTGGATATAATTGAGGTGCTTTCAGTAAGTAACAGAAAGGTGTAATAAACTACACCCACTCGAGAAGTGGCATATTTCATCCGGTCTCAAAAACAGTGCTATATATATATATAGAGGATCTTACTTGCGTGGTGATTTACTATTATAATAATAAAATGCATGTACACGTGGCATACAACTATGATATATTCTGCATTTTGACTGAGAATAGTTGTATTATCGTACAAAAAGCCATGTTTCATTGTTGAATGACAACTGCATGAATCACATAAGTTCAACCAATTACGTTGGTTTATTACTAAAACTACATGTGAAAATACGGTCACTGTGGCTAAACATATGAAGGATTAAATTGTTAATGATGTGCACTCTACAGAGACCCAACTGATGATATATGAATGCAATGTACAATTGACTCTGATGAAGAGGGGAGATAGGTTGGTAACGCATTTCCATTCGCTATTTCAGTACCAGGAAGCACACTTTGTGAAACATAACATTTTTTTAGTTTGAAATCAAAATATTGTTCCACACATATACTATGTTGCTATTTATAGACGCATGTAGAATTACTTCAACTAAATACAAATAGTACCATTGACTGTCAACAAAACTAGCGTTCGCAACGCTATTTATGATTTGGTATAATAAACATATTTTACCAAATACTGATTTTTCAGATTCGGCTCATAGGGTGGGAATTGGCTGGAACACCTTCCATACCCGGTGATTCTTTTCAAGACGACTTATAAGCACGATTTGATAAAGACAGTCCGATGTAAATCTACCATTTAACTATTGTTTCCTAAATTAAACATGTTTCATCACATTATGCACATACCTAAGATCACGTGTTTTTAACTTTGATTGCTGTTTTACTTATGCTAATAGTAAATGTCCACTTATTAGGCACAACATGTTCTTTATATGATTTAAATAAGTATATAATTGTGTCGCTATTACACCAGTTCTATACACATATAATAATTTAGTAATATATATTTTACTGATAGTGACGCGCGGTGGTATCAGGCTATTTTCATATGCAAATTAGGCATAACATTTTTTAATTATTTATACTGATTAAATGCGTCACCTGAAAAACTAATATTTACGACAGATTATCAGGTATGATCATTGCACATCGAACAATATATACAGAGAATAAATAATAATGTCCGTTAACCTTTTAAGGAAATACGGTTATCGCCCCTAATATCAGTGTGGAAATTTACTTCTGATATAAACTGTATAATAGTGCCAATCAATACGTGGGGTAATGGTGAATTAATGTTTATTTGCCAGAACATGTCTCAAATGATGTCTCTGATATAAAGAACATTTTGTGCCTACTACGTGGACATGTACCATTAATGTCATTTCATTTTATTGGGATCATGTATGTGTTGGGAAATTAATTGTTGAAAACCCCTCGTAAATTACTTTTATAACTGACCATCCAATAATAGATATATGCATTCATATGCTGCACGTGCATGTACAGTTGTACACACTGCACCAGGCGATGAGAGGCCCTTCAATTACAAATATATTCTATGTGACCGGGTGCTTATCACTTCGTCGATGTTTTGGCAGAGAACTGCTGAACGTAAACGTGGTGGGCTATGTATACACGTCTAAACCGGACACCATGGGGGCCCCATTGTGTTTCATTTATATGGCATTGATTGTAGTTTGTTCATGGTTGAAAATGAGAACACATCAGCATGGACTGTTTAATTATCCCCTTGCAGATAGACAAGAGAGGATATATAGCGTTAGTCCATGTACTGCGGACGTACGTACGTAACACCTTTCATTTTTCAAAAACTGATGAACCGCTTCACCGATTTTGATAATAGTTGGCCACAATGTGATTGTACGTTGTTATGCATGCTACCCACATCCGACCGCCCAAGGTCAAGGTCACTGAGGACCTTGTTTGTAATAAGACAAATTTGTAAGGCAAAGTCCTGATTGCATTATCAATGCTGCCAGTACGACCGCCCAAGGTCAAGGTCACCCAGGACTTGTGTTTTCTATTATTATCAAGGCAGACAGCGAGGGCATAAGCTTCGTTTAACGCTTTCATTTATTATTACAGTGGTACCTATCTAAGCTGGACACCCTGCGGACCTCCCAGGGTGACGGTTTTCGAGATGTTCCACTGTACGTTTTACGTATTTGTTATCGGGAAACGAGCATGGTATTGATCCTATACGTACTGACTGATAACATACTACTGTATAAGGAATCGACCTGATAGAATATCCGGGTTACAACGAATTTAAAAGTGGCGTTCTATTGGACGAACGACGTCACATGACGTTACCGAACGACGTCAGACTAATCACGTAACGTAAACAAGTCCGCGTTCTTTTCAACGAAAACTGTTTTATATTTATTTGATCATTGGCTAGCATAAAACGTTACCTGACAAAAACAATCTATTCTAGTGTCTTTTGATATCAATATAATGAGGCTCGGCTCGGAAACGGCCTAGTCTCCCTGATAAACTGGTATTTAAACTGCACTAGCCTTGTATTCTCTGTGAGTTTGTATGATTTATGCAAGCATGTTCCAATGCATATTATACATTATATTGAGTGCTTGCTTCGTATACGTATACGTTAGATATTAAACACAAATAACAATGACAAATGTGTCAATAGGACACGTATAATCCCACTGGCAGCATGCGTACATGGATGTTATTGATCGGCTGTCATAACTGTACAGACAGTTCCTTTAATGCCAAATGTAAATTCAAAATTTCCACTGAATACTAGCCGACGGTAGTCGGTAAGTTGATGTGTAAGTCAGTTACTGCCATAATCGAGGTGTTCATGTGTTTAAACAACCTACATGTGTCCATGAAACACCTGGCCGATTCCATACCAAATGATATATACTTCTCTGCATTTGTAGTAATACATGTAATATTGCAATCTGTATTGTGGATCTTCTGCATTATGAGGTGACTATCATATACTTTTAGATTGTTGAACACAACAGGTAACTTTGTAATGTTAGGTTTTATCATTAGTTTTAGTTTGCACGTCTTATGCGCTGCACCTCTATATTTACCAGTGAAGTGACAGTGATCTTTAACTTTATAGTCATTATTAATTCTTATAATTAGCTTGTCACAGATTGAACAGTGTGTAGCTCTAGTATAATCTCGTTTATTCTCTTCTCTTCTGTCATTACTAATGGTCTAGGATTCTTAAACTTCATATCGATACTATATCTCTCGCACTTCAATGTCTTCAAGAACTCATCTACAGTGTCCTCTCCTCTATATACTACAGGATTGTTTGCAACACCATCACATCTAACAACTTGATAACCAAAACCACATGCTTTGTGTTCATTTTGAATTTCAGACTTGTCAACAGCTTTAATTGATATTGGTTTTATTATACTCTCAAAGTCAGCGTATGGAACATGCATTTGGTTTTACTAGTTCTTAAACATGATATGACTATCCGTAGGCATCTCTTGTCTTATAGTACTCTTATTAATACCATCACAGTCCTCCTTATGTTTTATACGTAGGTGCATCCATATAGACACCGATCACAGAAATATGTTTCACCATGGTGCTTATTTTGACTATACAATAGCTTGTTCAAATTCTTTATCCAACAGTAGTGATACTTAACTTCTTCATTATCTTCATCATCACATATCAATAGCAAGTTTATTCTTTCAATAACTCTGGTTTGCTCAGAGATGTAATAGGGAAAGACGTCTATATTCCTCTTCTTCTCAGTAATAGTATAACCATACACATTAATAGCTAGATCATTCTGTTTCTCTACTTTATATATCTGCCAGATGGACACAGGAAAATCTAGTCCAGTAGTATTTGTAAAATCAGTACTTGGATAAGATGATAATCTATCTGTGTGGTGGGTAGCAGGATTAATAGCTGAGTTAAAAGCGTATATAAGACATATATCATCATTGTTCTTTACATTTATTATTGCTTTCTTAGTTGCTATTTCTTTAGGTAGAGGAATGTAAGCAGAACCTTTTAGTAGTTTGTACTTTGAAATGTTAAGCTAGAGCTTATTACAATAATCAATCGTCACCTCTATAGCGTGTTTGTCAAAACTTTTTTGAATTCGTGAAGACGATTGTTCATAACATTCACTTATTTTTTCTGAATTCAAGACAGCATACTGTTCGCAATATAATACACCTGTTGTTCGTTTAGTTTCCTCACCATCATCTATGTATAAATTTACCGTAAGACCAAGTTGAAATTGTATTCATTTTAACTCTTTTAACTGCTCTATAAGTTGATTTGTTTATAATATTGTTCTCATCAGACAATAGTTTTTGAGGGTCTTTACATTTTTTAACATATATTTGGTATGCTTTGAAATATCCTCATTTTGGTTTATCTACGACTTCTAAGAAGTTAGTGCTTTTATCATCTGTAATGTCATTGATTACAGCTGCAAATTTTTGTTTATGAATTTTAAGCAATTTTTTTAAGTTGTAGATTCGATTTTTATATGTTTTGCAGATAAAGGTGCGGGTATATATTTTGGTTCGTCTTGTTGGAGAGCATCTACCATCTTTCTAAGTAGTTCATCATTAATTGCACGATCACGGTGTAGCTGTAAAATTTATTTCACATCACTGGTACTCATTGTTTTTTTGTTTTATTTTATAATTACTTTTTATTGTCCAATATATTTAATGTAAAGTTATTAATTGTAAATACAATGGAAAAAAATATATGTTGTTTTCTTAGAGTTGGCAATTATGGGCGGTGCAACGCCGATGCTACAAACAAATCAGACTTCTGCAACATCCACAATTATATAGTAAAGAAAAATAAGAGAATGCTTAAACTGTGGTGGTGGTACAACTGCTAAATACCAGATATGTTGTTCATGTGGTGGTATACTGTTAAACTTAAAACATAAATACATTAAAATAATTAAGACTTACCTAGATGAAAGTAGGAAATTATGAATTATTGACATCTAACTTTACACTCTGTATATATAGGATTGTTTGATCAGAATTCTAGGCCAGTACAGTTAGTCTGAGAAGTGTAAATAAAGTAGTATGCTAGTGTTTTTGCGTTGTATGGATAGTATTAAAGTGTATTGTTAGATCAGAGTTCTTATATATATGTGTAATGGGATGGACTGGACAGACTCACTATATATGATGACGGACTGGACCATTTTATAATTACTTTTGGGCCAGTACGAACGTAGTGAGTGGGTCCAAAAGTAATTATAAAATAAAAATGGTCCACGACACCCATCATATACATTACGCAAAAAAACACGTCTTATTTGGAATTAATAAATCAGTGAACTACTTTCGGCAAGGGAGATAATCAATATGCACAACTATCACGCGAACTGTTATGGGTACTAATATATGTTGTTTCAATAGCGTATGGCTGTAACGGTATCGTTGTAGATGGAGTTGCAAATAATTGAATAATTATTACGTTCAAATTGTTGCGTAACACTGATAGCACTTCTGCATAAATGTCACCGTCGTAAATTGTGCAATAGTCGTGAGGTTAAGGTTGCCGACTTCTATGATTTAATTACCGATTCTCGAAAGGGTCGGGGGTTCAAGACTTGGTATTTTATTTTTCTGCATATATATTATTTTTGTCATTTCAATATTTTCACAATTTTATGATCTTAATAAAAATAGCTAATTTCTCCATATATATTATTTTCGTCATTTTAATATTTTCGCAATTTTATGATTTTAATAAAGAAATAGCTATAAATTGATAGAAACTTACCAAGGATGAAAGTGTTCGTCTTCAAATAATATATACACAGACAGTTTGTTACTGCTTTTTACTGCATAATCGAGAGTATATCGTTAATTGTCATGTTGTATCCGACAGTGAGGTGTGCGGCACACATCAAAACGACACGTCAATTTCAAAACATTGCCTAAGGGTCAACATTTACAGCTGTGTGGTGTCATAAGATCAACACCTCGTCACACGAATGCGCGTTATCAATTTTTTTCCACACAAAGCGACGTGTATTTATAATTAGATCTGTGTAATGTGTCGGGTGTAGCCAATGACTATACATCAATTCATAATTAGTCACAGATGTAGCCTTTATTAAAATATAATCGATTTCTTTAAATTACGTCCGCAATTTGACATATATTTCAGAGCAGACGTCATCGTAATTTGCCGTTATTTATTTCCAAAATCAGCCATATACTTTTTAAATGACGTTGAAAGTTGACAATAAAGTAAGACCAGATCAGTACGTTACATCGCTATCGACGACAACAGACGATCCGATGAGAGAGTAATACCGTTTAAGCGTATCCAATGTTAATTCTAATGCACCGAAACTAGAAAGCACGCATCTGATTGGTCAATTGAAATCAGAGCCTATAAAATATGAAAAATCACAGCATATAAAATCTCCGTTTTACCAGCCTGTGTTTTACAACTTGACATATTTATGTAACCCTACGCGCTTTTGTAAACAATGGCCAGCGCGGCGGGGAATGCAAATATTTCCAAATTAATTTCGGTACATTTTCGGTTATCCATTCGGCCATATTGACATGTACAACCGAAAGCGGAAAAGAGAATCTACAACGGCTGACAAACGTGGCTTCAGTGTGGTGGCCCTTCAACAAATTCCTAAAAATATTACCCCACCCGCCCAAAATGCAGAAAAATTTAATAAAGCGCTCAAATGCAAACTCAATATGCCGGTACCAGCCTATAACTTTACGAATTCCAATGTGCACATACATGACTATACATAATAAACTGTATTGCAGATGGGTATTCACCTGAATTAGGCGTAAATCCAGGGAAATTCTAGGCCTGTTGACACAAGTTGTTGCTGACATTTCCTTTGTAAAATCACACGAACCCAATGCAGAATTGTTGGCATTTCTTTAAATGAATAAAAGCAAATAACTGTTGCAATTAAACTACAAAAGCAATACAATAGTTAATATAAACATTACATTGAATAAATGTATACATGTCTTCGAAAAAGTCCCGTTAATCTCTATTTGAAATGGGAATATTCTTCGGCGGAGTTAATTTCTTCAAATTCATTTGGTGTGAGGCGGTTATCGATATGACGACAACAACCTGCTGACGTAATGAAAAAGATTACTGTTCGTGATATGCTACGACGTTTATAGAAAGCGGGGAGCACACTAGGTGCATTAGAATGGGGATAACCATGCTTTGTTTTTCGATTTGGAGCGGTATGTGTGAGGTTTTATGGTCTGTGAATCAGTTTTACGGCTCCGCTGACGCGTCGCCGTAAAAACTGATTCACAGACCATAAAACCTCCCACATACCGCTCCAAATCGAAAAACAAAGCATGGTTATCCCCTAAATATACATTTTTTATGATTTTCGTAGTTATTACCGAGAATTTCAAACCGTTTCTAATTATTGTGGTACATAATATCATGATTAGCACACCGTTTCACTAAGCGGGGGCTACTCAGGGAATGGGATCACGCGGTCTATTGTTTACACTGGATTAATGGCGGTCCCAATGAGGTCTCAGGTAAATCCTGTTTTTATACGACCGTTTTTAAAAAACGGTACGTATTATGTTTTACCGCACGGCGGGCGGTTGGCGGCTGAAGAAAAAGCGCATAGTTCGTGTACACAACTCCTCCGAAACCGTTCGGTAGATCGATCTGAAACTATACACACGTCTTCTACACATATAGAAGATGTGCATCTTGATGTTTTTATGCCGAAACAATATTTTTTAACAAAAATATCACCTTTTTAACTTAGCCATTTTTTATATATTTTTCTATACAATTCTATATACGATACAGAGTTTGTGTACACAACTCCTCTGAAACCGTTCAGTCGATCGTTCTGAAATTACATGCACGTCTTCTACACATATTGAAGATGTCCACCTTGATGTTTTTATGTCGAAAACATCTTTTTTTAAGAAAAATGTTACATTTTTAACTTAGCCATTTTTTCTACATTTTTCTATACAATTATATATACGGTACAGAGTTTGTGTACACAACTCCTCCGAAACCGTTTTGTCGATCGTTCTGAAACTATACACACGTCTTCTACACATATTGAAGATGTGCACCTTGGTGTTTTTATGCCGAAAAAATATCGCCTTTTTAACAAAAATATCGCCTTTTTAACTTAGCCATTTTTTATACATTTTTCTATGCAATTCTATATACAATACAGAGTTTGTGTACACAACTCCTCCGAAACTGTTCAGTCGATCGTTCTGAAACTATACACACGTCTTCTACTCATATTGATGATGTGCACCTTGGTGTTTTTATGCCGAAACATTTTTTTTTAACAAAAATATCATCTTTTTAACTTAGCCATTGTTTATGCATTATTGTATCCAATTCCCTATCATTTATACTTTACACTCTACTTTTCTATCTCTCCCTAAATTAGTATACATGTTTAGCACAACGAGATGAAGAAATAATGCTATAGACTTTCAAATTCTCATTAATGTTTCTTGCCTTGGTGACAGCTTCACATTTCTGCATCTTCGCTGTCTGGCCCATATTCGACGGGCGTATTTTGTGACTTGCGGCACTCTTGTTCAATAATACGACCGTGATTTCTTCCTTTTAGTAATGACCATGTTCCAGCCGTTAACACTTATTTAGCAGCATTACTTATGTAGTTAGTCTGAACATTCTGCAGAGAAATTTTAATTGGACGAAATCGAGCGTTGTTTAAACTTAGTCCGGTTCATATGCACAGGTCAAAATATGAACTTAAAATGGCACTTTGTGTGACAGAAATCCGTACGCGGACGAATACAAAAAATGTTTTGTTATAAATATCACATATAGCGAAACAGCGGTAGCATCTACTGTTTTAATAATATGCATACATATTGCAATTAATGTTCAATAGTGATATACCTATGAATAATATACGATAATATGGTTTATACCCCAGCACTATGTTTTAAGGCTGTGTGATTTGCCTCAATATAAGCTGGATTTATTAATACTTATATTCATGCGTTTATACATAAATACATTTAAAATATACAAATATTACTTAAAGGAGTACCGATATGATACATTTTAATAATATAAATATTGAAAATACACATTACAATCGCTTATAACATAATTTATTGACCGAAAATAGTCACTGCATCGTGACCTTTTTGACCGCATTACCTATTTCGCGGGCACCTCACTAGACCCCCTGTTTACATAGGTAACTGGGAGTGTAGTGGGGTACGCTCGCTAATGCAATGTTTGCGTAATGTATAGGGGGTTGGTCCAGGACAACCATTATATATATATATTAAGCGAATTGGTTTAAAGTTCCAGCAACAGCTAAGGTCATATACAGATGGGACCGAATTTTAAAGTCTTATCCGACAGACCACTGGGGTGCAAATACTACGAAAGGTTACTGGTGTTTAACGTCTTATCAACAGCTAAGGTCATGTATGGCCAGTCCAACGGGTTCGATCCCATATTTAACCTGCTGCAAAGTCGGAACGGAATATTTACATTGAGCAAAAATATAATAAATTCAGCCTGGAAATTAGAATAACATGACCTGGTGCCAGGTCCATACAACACAAAAGTCACTTGGCCCCTTCCCCTAAAAGTAATAGGATTACGAATTTCGTATTACTCATACAAGGGGTATAACCAGATTTAACCCTCACATACAATAATGCCCAAGACGTATATGAGGACCAAACCAGGTCTCCGGTCGGGATTCCGATAAGGATGAATCCCGATCGTTAAATTACCCATCGCATGCTCCCACCTGCCACCCACTATGACAGTATTTGTGATGCCTAAGGCGAAGTTTGAACCCACAACCTCCGGATTGGTATTCTATGCCACAACCCATCCAAGGCGGTGGCCATTACCGGAGGTTGGACTGTATAAGCATTTCAAAAGAAAGTTAAACATCAAGTTTCAAACCTCTACCTATTACAGTTTAAATGTTATTAACTTGCAAGAAATGTGATGGACCACTTTTATTCTTCAAAAGGAGGACCTGAAAATACTTACACGAATATGGCATATGGACCAATCCACTTTGCGGAGAACCACCATATGAGCATCTGTAAGAATCTACATCGGCAAGTCCAAAACCATTGATGGTTAATGTAAAACTGGTAGCAGAGTGGTCCGTGGGAAATGTTTCAACATATTTCGCTGCGTCAATTGATACACCATCTGAGACTAAAATAGTTGTACTCCTCTCCCATGATCTATATTCAGTTGGGTCATATGCATCGGTGAAGGTACATGTCAGAATGGGATCACCACATGTTCGTGTTGTTTGAACAGATATAGTTGTCGCACCTGTAAAAAACAGAAAACAGTGAAGTATGTCAGGTGTTAATACATTCCAGACAAGGTGACCATTACTAAATGATTATGACCTTGGGTATGAGGGATATGCACAACAACAGCAATAATTCCGAAGGTCACAATATACGCCCACCGAATTGTAACAAGGGGCAATAACTCCATGTTTATAGTGAAAGTGAATGGGTTTAACATCCCAGCAACAGCTAAGGTCATATAGACACTGTACCACAGTTTAAAGCCTCATCAGAAATACCACTGGCATGGAAATACTATGAAAGTAGTTTTGATGCCCAAACCGAGGTTTGAACCCACAACATCTTAAAAGTCAGGTGTGTTACTATATGCCACAACCCATCGCTAGCTATTAGGGTTTAAAAGTGTTACACAACCAATAGTGAGATAATCCATGACCCGGGGTTCAAATCAAAAGTCAAAATAAACCTTGAGCATCTACTCATCATAAGGAAGCTACATACCAAGTTTTCGGTCTGTAGTTAGTACGGTTTCAAAGTTTTACGAGTTACAAGGCAAAATTGGGAAACTCTAAGTCAAAAAGGGGGAGATACTCATCATAAGCAAGCAACTTACAAAGTTTCAGGTGTGTAGCTATTATGGTTTAATAGCTTTACGAATTACAATAAAAAAAAATTATAATTCGAAAAGTGGGAGATAATTCATGACCCCGGGTCGAATCAAACATCAAAATAAACTTTGCGCATTTACTCATCATAAGGAAGCTACATACCAAGTGTCAGGTCTGTAGCTAGTACCGTTTAAACGTTTTAACAGTTACAAGGTTGGTGATGGACGGACGGAAGGACGGACGGACAAGGGTAACACTATCTGCCCCCTGGCGAATGTGGCCCGTCGAACCATGAATGCCCCGGTCGCAGATTGGAGAAACTGTGGCAAAGTTAATTAAGTACCGATTTTATACCTGATCTGATTAAAATATGATTTATTTGTAAATGTGATAGAATACACGTATAACATATATGTGAACACTTCCCTTACTCCGTTACTGTATCGTATACGGAACATGAAGTGGTGAACTCGGCCATCTGTGTGTGTTTTCAACCCAAAAAACCCTTCAGCCACTTTCACCTCTTCTACGTTTGACACAAAACGCAAAAATGTTGAAGTAAAACATATGATATAATGAAAAAAAAAATATTTTTTTTGACAATTATTGAAAAATATATGAGCAGCAGACGACAACAATTTAATTCAGCATAGTAAGAGTTAACATGAAAATATTTTGACACGCGGGTATTAATTGAATGGCTCAACACGCGACACGTGAATATTTCATAATTTATATTTACAAAAACTGAATATTTCATAATTTATATTTACAAAAGCGTCAAAGGTTAACACAAATTTCAGAGTACCTGTGGAATATCATTAACTATAAGTAAGAGAAACAATTAGGAAACATATGATTTTGATCACTTCTCCCTATCTTGCCTGGAGGAAGAAATGACTTGAACCATGTGTTTCTGTGGGCTGCAAGTTTATATCAGTTGTTTACTACTATACGACCAAGAACGAAAAGTATTGTTAATCAAATAGTGTTTAGAAGATGTATTTGTGTAAATTTGTCCAAGGACTAATTGGCTAAGTGTTTCAACACCATTTTGAAGGTCGCAAAGGTCAAGTTCAAGTCATCGGTGGTGTGATTGCGTCACACATGTTCAAGTGAACAAACTGTATAAATAGTAAAGAAATCATTCTCACAATATTGAAGATATTACATGATGGAGAAACTCTTACAATCTTTTAGACGTAACAAAATGGCTAAGTGTTCAGCGACATTTTGAAGGTCACAAATGTCAAGGTCGTGTTAATGGTGGCGCGAGTCTGTGACAAATGTTTAGACGATTCAAGTGTCCAAATATCGAAGCAATCTTTCACGCAATATTGAAGACATTACATTCATGTTGGAGAAACTCTAACAATCTTTTCGACTCAACCAAATGGCCAAGTGTTTCAGCGACATTTCGAAGGTGACAAAGGGCAATGTCATGTTAATGGTCATGCGAGTGTGTGACAAATGTTCAGGTGATTCAAGTTTCCAAGTATGGAAGCAATCCTTCGCGTAATATTGAAGATATGAAACATTGGAGAAACTCTTATAAACTTTCGACACAACAAAAACAAAAAAACGGCTAAGTGCTTGAGCGACATTAAATAATGTGGACAAAGGTCAAAGATTAAAGGAGTTAGCTCCTAAAGATCAATGGAATATTACCTAGCTTACCGACAATATAACAAAGGAAATCTTTGTTACTAACCCTTACCCTAAGCTCCTAAACCCCCGATGCTGGCCCGGACGGACGGACGGACGGACGGACGGACGTCCGGAGCGGACGACGGACACGGACGGACGGACGGACGGACGTTGCATTTCGTGTTTATGAGCTATTTGTTCTTTAAAAGATCAAAGGAATAGCTCATAAATTTCAATATAATTAGGAGCTTACGGAATGAATCAAAGGAATCTATTGTCTTAGGCATGCATTCTCCGATATGAACCGTTCTGTGAGTATACATGCCAGATCGGAATACAAAACCGGTTTCAAAGCGGGGTCGCAACCACCTTAATTTTTCGCTACCATAACTGGTATTTTGTTCCCAAAATTAGTATTTCGGTTGGTTGAAATGATGTCGGATGTCATACCTTTTCATGACAGTAAAATGGGGTATAATTTAGAAGAGGATTGTGTCATCCACAAAGTGGCTGTGTTTAACTGGACACTATTTTAGTGAAAGATGGATATGTCCTTATGGCATACAGAAAGCTAACTAGAAATTGTGTGTAAAAAAGGAAAACTTTAAATTTACACAAATTTCCAAGACATTTGAGAAAGTCTTACAAACTTTTTGATATAAGAAAATGGCTAGCTGTTTCAGCACCATATTGAGCGTCAACAAGACCAAGGTCATTGAATGTGCGAGTACTAAAGCAATCCTTCAAGTATTATTGAATATATTAAATGAGAGAAACTCTTACCATGTTTTCGACTCTAGAGCGACGTAAATATATACGGACGGACGTACGGACGGACGTACGGACGGACGTACGGACGTATGGAACCTCAAGAGCAACGCAATATGCCCCTTGCTATTGAATATGGGGCATACAAATAGGAAGAATGAATGTGTTGCTGTCACATTCTGAAAACTTGAAATGCACGAGAAGTATGGGCATTGTTTGGAACAGGAATGTCTCATGAGAAGCCGAAGAAACCAATTTTGCTTTTGCTTGGATTACAGGAAAGACATTGAGACAATGATGACATTGACCGTCGGATAAGCAGGGCTTTTGAGAAGAATTACACATAATATGAAGGAAAGGGGAAAATTTTGTCAAATACGAAATATTTGATGCTTAGTTGGTAAACTGAAGTGAATTTACCAGTTTATGGAAAAACAACAAAAAGTCAAATGGCGGCGGGGATTTCAGTAGAATGGTGTTCGAAAAGGGCATCAGAAAAATAAAATTATATATAGGTAAACAGAAGTGGATTTTATCCCAATTGTTAAGTTCATGGAAAATGAGTCATAAGTATATGACCTTCACATTTAATTGGGATTGTGCAGAATTGTTTGAAATGATATTGGTAATGCGTCAGCCAAAAATGAAAGCTGCATTCTGTTAAGTGAAACAGTAATTAGATTTTCATATTTTCTGATGAATATGTGAAAGCCACACAAACATATATACTGCTATGTCACCCTCACCATTCAGTGTTAGAACAAAGCTATACATTACAGTAAATTGAAAGTGAATGAGTTAAACGTTCCGGCATCAGCTTCGGTCATATGGAGACGGGACCGCACTTTAAAGTCTCATCCGATAGACCAGTGGGATGGAATACTATGAAAGTATTTTGATACCTAAGGCGAGGTTTGAACCCAAAACCTCTGGGTTGAAAGTCAGGTATTCTAAACCTAGGCCACAACCCATCTCAGCTATAAATTATAATAAAAAATCCAGTATTAGATCCAGTCTTGTCTCTATGGTTGGAAAATTGCTTGTTGACCTTCATCTGATAGCGATACCTAGTAGGTTATACATGTTCTGGGTTTGTATTGATCCACACATTCTCAAAACTTGAACGTAAAACCAAACAGATTGATTTGGAAAACCTGTAGCAACCGTTCATGTTCAACAAATCAACTGCTGGATCTTGAATACGAAATTACGGATGGGAGTACAATGATAATGTTGATATTCTTGCTTACCACATGTTACTGGTTTAGCACCAGTTGCAAGGCTGGCTTCTGTACACCGGTACTTGTAGTAATCCCAACAGAGTATGTATAGCCGCCATAAAGCTACTGTGGTTGGATGTCCAGGTCCAGAATGAAGTGGTCGGTGTATGCTATACTACTCTCACTTGTTGTGTACCAGTCTAGCAAAATATAATAATAGCAGTTGAAACATATTATGGATTACAGGAACGTTTTATGTTTGGGTCATATTATCAGATATCATTAGGTAATAAAAAGCCAATCATGTGTCAATGAATTTCAGTGTTACTGGATAGATATACATGTATATGGGGATAGTCTATAATATTTTTTTCCATGATCACAACACGGTAAGTTTCAGTTCAATTATTTTTTCATATACATTGTATGGGAAATGTTACTGGTTTCCTTGCATGATGCTGTGAACAAACGACTTTAAAACAGTTACTCATAGACATATATGTCTACAACAGTTTACATTGAATCGGGTATTATTACTGTGGACTGGAAAAAAAAAAAAAAGGGGGGGGACTTATGGGGATTTGTGACCAGAATCAGAATAGCACACTTTTGTAGCTGATAACGAAAACAAAAAATATTATGTTGCTAGTTAGAAGATGAAGGATGTTTCATCTTGAAGGAATGGCAGATGCACAGGTTGATCTTTGGATCTACACTGTTTTCCATTGCATCAGTGATAACCACCCGCATGAATGCCAATGTCGTTGTCGCAGATACCGTCACTTGAGTTGCGATTTGTCACATTTTCGCACCAAATGTCTGTGTATACAGGCTTAATTATTCTTGTGAATCCCTATATTTGTAATGGTACTGTATGCTTTATTATAGTATATGTATCATATATGCTATGGTACGCTAATAAGGCGTAAGAAAAAAGGTTTGTTTCTTGTTACCCGACCGAACCGTATAGTTTTTACCCCGACTGTAATTTCTTTTTTGGCTTTTTCAATTTTACATCGGTCCCGGAAAAATGTTGTCGTGACCGCGTTTTTTACCTGTCCCGTATCTTTTGTATGCCTAATGTATTCTTCTGTTTCCTAATTGATAAAATCAATACAAGTCAACTTATTCCTTAAGTGTTCCCGAGTGCATGCAATTGAAGTATTTATTATGTTTTCTCACATGTTAAGCATTCAAGAGACATGGTTAACAAAATAAAAATGTATCATTCAAATTGCAATATGCAAAATATGTTACATCATTATTAATGTATTACTATGCTTTTTGTAAGTGTGTTAATGGTTACTAGCATCAGAATGGGCTTTACAGTGGTGCAGTCTTATCAGGTACTGTCCTGTTTGTAGTTTCATTTGATCTGGCGTTACTAGTATTTAATTTGCAGTGGCCCAATATCTACACTGGACACCAACGGTGTGTAAAAAACTTAAGAGGGGAGCATTTTATAAAAAAACAAAGGGCTTTGGAGGATCGTGGGATGTGACACAGCATGACAGAGGACCATCATGGAAATGCACGTATGAAGTATGAAGCAGTTACGTGAAAGGAAACATAAATTAAATTAAATTTACCAGAGCGTTAAGATTGTGACGGACATACACACGATGGTTAATGCTATATACACCTCAACATTCGGTGTTGGTTTTGGTCATAAACATGTTAAATTATTATGTGTTTATGAACAAGAACAAAAATGGACGGACAAAACAACGGTCCAGTGGATGACAGATGGACGACCGGACGCGGGGGAGAAGGCTAAAATTATAAACCCATTGGTATACTTTTGCTATGGCCGATTTTCTGCTAATTAGTTTTTTTTGTTTGTTTGTTTGTTGGGGTTTTTAACGGCCTATCAACAGCTACGGTCATTTAAGGCCGGGTCATTAGGTTTAGTACTAAATCCATATAGTAACCTGTACAAGTACATGTACATGTTCCAGTACAATGTACAAATAGGGGGAAAATCCCAAAATCAGAACTGAATATTTACAATAAAAAAGCTGTATATTCAGCCCTATATTCAGAATAATTCTGATCTGATGTCAGGTTCTCGCCACACCAGAATCACTTGGCCCACGCCCAAAAGCAGTAGAATCAGTAATAGTCTTACTACTTTTATAATGGGCAATAACCAAATTCAACTCCCAGGTAACAACAGAGCCACAGATAAAAACATACCTGAGGTCAAACCAGGCAAATTGTGATTCCTCTAAGGAGGAACCCCTATCGTTAATTTACTCCGTCGCGTTGGCCCGACCAACAACCCACCGGTATGATAAATGTTCTGAACACTAAATAATTTGGACAAATGCATTAGCTAGAATAATTTGTCCAATAAGGATGGAGAATCACCATAGAAATGACTGGAATGAAATGGAATGGAATGGTGCTTAAAGCCCACCAACGCAAAATAGTATCATTTTAGCGGCCAAGCAATGTAGAACGAAGAATAACATAATAGTAATATAGTATTGTTAAAGGTGGTAGGCAATCATATGATTAGGGTTAAACATAAATTTTTATTTGATGAAATATAAATAAACACAACATGTATTCCTCAATTGGATACAAGGAAATATCAACACATTCCAAGAATAGAAACAGAAATGATAGGAAAATTTAACCTCCATGTTAAAATTGCAAACAAATCTGCAAACCTCTTGCAAAAGCATTTAATTTCCATAGACAGATCCAGAGTGTTATGTAATCAATGAAATGTCAATTTAAAATGTAACTTCATTAGTTCGACAGATCAATACAATGTAAACCTTATGGGATTCAAAGGGGTAAAATGTGCGTTTCTGTAAACTTAGATAGTACTTACACTGTAGTACCGCACTATCAGTAAAACCGACAGTTGATGTGTTGGTGCATCTGGGTTACACCATGGTCCAATGTTATAGTTATTTCTTGTTATTGGTACATACAGGCACGGGGAGTTGCTGTCATAACCTGATAAACATAACTTAATCCTTTCACCCCTATAAATATCCATCATTGCTATTTTGGAATATTTCTGGAATATTATAAATAGGGCCGGGGGGTCAATTTATAATGATCTGGACCACCTCCCGTGATTATTTTTATTCTTTGGTTTTTGTATTATTTTGCGTTCGAGTTGGTCTGGGTGCAATGTTTTTTTTCAGAACATGTTCAAGATTCAGTTTCAAGATCATCAAAATCTAGACATAAACATGGTAAATATAAAATAAAACTGAGGAATTAAGTGGCATCGTAGCAATCAATTAGCAGTGTTGAATTCATGCTGTATTAAATGAACGTTTTCTATAACTTTGATATGAAATTAGACAAAAATAACAGAACTTCAATCAGTTTAGTAAATACAAATGTATTATCTTTATAATAGTTATGTACCTTTTTTATGTGTGTCTTGACCATCAATATTAATTATCACATTGATAAAATTGTTAATCACAATTCCTATCTATGAAATAATACAAGTCATAGATCTCCAGAAATCAAAAGTATTGAATGGCATTATTTGTATACACAAATAACTGTCCAAATCGTAGAATTCATAATTAATCCTCTAACACTGGTACATATTTATTCCTCAATTGTTTTAAAGGTACATGCCCACTCAGTAGGCACAACATGTTATTTTAAAATAGGAATTCATTAAGTTTAAACTTGTGTCACTATTCCACCAGTTTTAAAATTTACAAGTGCCTGCTCTACAGTTATAATCATTTTTAATTAGTTTAAAATTATTTATTTTTTTACTGATTGTGAATCATGGTGGATATCATGCTATTTAATATGAAAATGAGGCATGATATATTGTAATGATTTATACTAATTAAATGCGTCACCTAAACAAACAATATTTTCGACAAATTATAATGTATGATCATCAAACAAGAAATGTGGCCTGTCAGCACCCAAATGCCTCCGGTGGCAGATTGGAGAAACTGTGGCAAAGTTAACTAACCAAAATGAAAAGTTTTGACAAGCACATGTATGAAGGTCAAAAGGTCAAGGTCATATTAAGTGCAGTGTGACATTTTTCCACAGGTGTGATGTATTGAAATATTAAAGTAATCCACAAAGGAATATAGAAGTTCTGACATAATTAAGAAACTCCGGCGGACTTCTTAATGTGGGAAAAAGTTCACAGTTGTCAAGGTCAAAATGTCAAGGTCATATTAATGGCAGCATGGATGTGTGGCATTTGTCTACAAGTATGATATGTTGAAATATTTAAGAAATGTTCAAGGAATATAGAAGTTATGAGATAAATTGAAAAAAAAAACTTCCGGCGTAACTCTTCTTTAATGTGGGAAAAAGTTCAAAGTTGTGAAGGTCAAAAGGTCATATGACACACGCCATGTGATTTTGTACCTTCGCACTTCTGCGTAATTACATGAAATACGTTTACAAAATTTACAATATTTTCCGTTTGTAGGTTCAAAAGTTGACATAATTTTCAGAGTGCATGCGGATTTAATGAAATTACGCAGATGACCGAAGGTACAAAATCCCATGGCGTGTCTCATATTACGGGCAGCATGGATGTGTGACATTTGTCCACAGGTATGCTGTGTTGAAATATTTAAGTAATCCTTCAAGGAATATAGAAGTTATGACAGAATTGAGAAACTCCGGCGAACTTCTTAATGTGCCGGACACACAGACACACAGTCCAAACAATATATGCATTCGGCTCCACCGAGACCGGGGGCGTAAAAAGAAATACAGAGAATAAATAGTAATGTCGTTAACATTTTAATGAAAACACGCTTATCGCCCCTAAATACCAGTGTGGAAATAAATTTACGTCATAATAAAAAAAAATGGTATAAAACAAAGCCAATCATTATGTTGGGGATAATGGAGAATGAATGTTTATATTGCCAGAAAATGTCTTATCTACAAAATGTACACAATTATCTGTCGCCCCTATTGTTATAACCTACCCTACTGAGTGGGCATGTAGCTTTAAGTAATCCGCGTGATGCATAATTAGACATTAGTTTTTACTAATACTCATTCAAGAGTGTTGTCACATTCCTGGAGAACACCACCTATGTGCACTCAATGAGTTCACTTAGCCGAACGATGTTATCTATTTGTGTTTTCGACGTTGCAGGACAACTATGTATAGAGCATCCGGTGCTAACCGTTTTTACGAATGTTCTGGTGATGCATGAATTTGATTTGAACAATTGTTTTTAACGGCCTATCAACAGCTAAGTTCATTTAAAGCCGGGCAAACAGGTTCGATCCCGCATGTAACCTGCTGCATTGGGGACAAAATCCCAAAATCAGAACAGAATATTTACATCGAAATAAATATATATTCAGCCCTGATATTAGAATAACCTGACCTGCTGCCAGTTGGCACATTATTGATATTTTACTAGTTGCATTGTCTTTTTAAATATGCAGTAACCGGATGTAGTACAGTTGTTATGGTCCCGAATGGTCTTGCTAATAATTTCATCAACCTAGTTCATTAACATTAGTAGATAAACTGCATACATGTATTTATGAAACAATGCATAATGTCAGAAAAAAAATTAAAAATTATATAGAACACTATTAAGAGCCATCTTGGACGCGTATTGGATTATGTTTCTTTGTTTGTTTGTTTGTTTGTTTGTTTGTTTGTTTGTTTGTTTGTTTGTTTGTTTTGTTTGTTTGTTTGTTTTGTTTGTTTTTGTTTGTTTGTTTGTTTGTTTGTTTTGTTTGTGTTTAACGGCATGTAAATCCCAAAATCAGAACGCAATGTTTACATCGAAACAAATATATATTCAGCCCTGAAATCAGAATAACCTGACCTGGTGCCAAGTCAATGTCACACCAATACATGGCTATGTGTCTCTGCAAAAAAAAAAATAAAACATATGAAGATAAAAAAAGGTCAAGGTCATGTTAATGGCGGCATGGAGGGTGTTCCGATTGATCACACGTAATCAAGAGACCAAAAATAAAAATATTGAAGCAATCCGTTAAGTAATATTTAATTTATATTTAATATATAACTTATACAAACTTTTTGACGCTAAATAATGGATCAAGGTCATGTTACTGACGGCATGAGTGTGTTCCAAATGCTCACATATACCAAGTGTCCAAATATTGAAGCAATCTGTCAAGCAATATTAAAGATATACCATGATGACGAAACTTGACTAAATGTGAAGGTACAAAAGATCAAGGTTATATTATTGGAAGCATGTGTGTGTTCGAAATGCTCACATTTATGAAGTTTCCGTTTATTGAAGCAATCTGTTAAGTGATATTAAAGTTATATCATGATGAAGAAACTTGTATAAACGTTTTGACGCAAACAAATAGCTAAGCGTTTCCGCAAAAATGTGAAGGTAAAAAAGGTCAAGGTCATGTTAATGGCGGCATGAGTGTGTTCCAAATGCTTACATGTATCAAGTGCCCAAACAGTGAACCAATCCATCAAGTAACATTAATGTTATACGATGATTGGAAAAAAAGACTTGCACAAACTTTTTGACAAAAAGGAAATGTTTTCCGCAAAAATGTGCAAGATCGAAAAGGTGAAGGTTGTGTTAATGGCGGCTTATTGAGGGTTGTTCCAAATTATCACCTGTATCAAGGGTCCAAGTATTGGATTCAGAAGCTAATCCGTTAAGTAATATTAAATGTTATATCATGATGAAAAAAAAAAAAAAAACTTGTACAAATCTTTTTGGCGCACAAAAATGGCTAAGTGTTTCCGCAAAAAATGTGAAGGTAAAAAAGGTCAAGGTTCATGTAATTAATGGCGGCAAGAATGTGTTCCAAATGCTCACATGTATCAAGTGTCCCATATATTGAAGCAATCCATCAAGTAATATTAAAAAGATTATTACCACGATGACGAGCTTGTACAAACTTTACTTGACATTTCGGACGGAGAGGACGACTTACGACAGAAAAAGCCAGGCGCGACCAAAAAAAAATGTTGCTACTTGCATGGATACAATATTTATTCTAGTTGCAATATTGTAATATATAATAATAAAAACGACTAACATAGTCACGATCTTGGATATCAAGAGGAAACATAATTCTGAATACATTTAGACCATACCAAAAGGAAACAGGAACAATTTTAATTTTAAAAAAACTCCAGCTTTTGTATTCATGCATTTGCGTGAATCCACATAATGCCCATGTCTTTATACTTGAATTCAGGATATAAATAAAAATACAATAGTAGATTTGGTGCGACAGTTGATGCCACATACAGAAAAATTCAAATATATGACCTGAAACAATTCAATAATATAATTATATATGTCGGCGGCAATGACGCTTCTCAGCATGTTTGACTCTTGAATTATTTGAAGAACAATATGAAAAACAGATGTTGAAGTACGTGAAATAAAATGGGGGCAATTACATTCATGTAACTTATACATCTGTAATTCTTGTCCTCGTGGCGATGTTGATGTAAAAAGACTTCAACGAGATAATACAACGCCAATGTGACGAACATGATGCCAAACTTATTGATACACACTCTGCCTATTTTGACAATAGTGGGCATTAAGGAGCTATTTCTATCGACCAAGAGATAATATTCATCTTTCAAGCTCCGTAACCAAATGCGAATCCTTGGAACAATAAACCAACATATCCAAATAGTGGAATAACTTTTGAATAATGTATACACGATTCATTATAATAGAAATCGACAACGGCATACACGCCCAGAATGGACTGGGACCGAGTTACAAGAAAAAACCCTGAACAGCACTCATGTCGGGTGGGAATCGTCAATAATGGACAAAGGACGGACGGACGGACGGACGGACGGACGGACGGACGGACGGACGGACGGGACGTACACACATTAGGACATTTGTTGGGTTTGTCCAAAAAAAACAATGTTGGGTTTTTACTGTTGGGTATTGGAGACGTTCTTACGAGAGGACACTTGCTGGGTAGATGTCCATACTTATTATTGGGTAACATGTCCATACAACCCATTATTGAGTATGTGGCACATGTTCGAACCATTGTTGGGTTCTGTTCGGACCATGTTGTTGGTACTGTACAGTTCAAGATATTGTTTTACGAGTGCACAATTACTGGGTGCATTGTCCATACTTATACTTACTGGGTGCATTGTCCATAGTTATACTTACTGGGTACATGTCCATAGTTTTATTACTTCTGGGTGCATGTCCATACTTTATTATACTTACTGGGTACATGCCCATACTTTATACTTACTGGGTACATGTCCAATAGTTTATACTTTACTGGGTACATGTCCATACTTTATACTTTACTGGGTTCCATGTCCATAGTATACTTACTTACTGGGTACATGTCCATACTTTAAGGTATACTTACTGGGTACTGTCCATACTTATACTTACTGGGTACATGTCCATACTTATACTTACTGGGTACATGTCCATACTTATACTTACTGGGGTGGGGCATGTCCATACGTATATTTACTGGGTGCATGTCCATACCTTATACTTATACTTACTGGGTTGCATGTCCATACTCATACTTACTGGGTACATTGTTTCATACTCATACTTATCTGGGTTACATGTCCATACTCATACTTACTGGGTACATGTTCCATACTTATATCTTACTGGGTGCCATAGTCCATACTTTATACTTACTGGGTGCATGTCCATTACTTATACTTACTGGGTACATGTCCATACTTATACTTACTGGGTAACATGGTCCATTACTTATACTTACTGGGTGCATGTCCATACTTATACTTATGGGTACATGTCCATTACTATACTTTACTGGGTACATGTCCATACTTATACTTACTGGGTACATGTCCATATCTTATACTTACTGGGTGCATGTCCATACTTATACTTACTGGGTACTTGTCCATACTTATACTTACTGGGTTACATGTCCATAGTTATACTTAACTGGGTGCATGTCCATACTTATACTTACTGGGTTGCATGTCCATACTTATACTTACTGGGTGCATGTCCATACTTATACTTACTGGGTGCATTGTCCATACTTATTACTTATTACTGGGTGCATTGTCCATACCTCTTATACTTAACTGGGTGCATGTCCATACTTATACTTACGTGGGTACATGTCCATACTTTATACTTACTGGGTACATGTCCATACTTATACTTACTGGGTACATGTCCATACTATACTTACTGGGTGGGGTACATGTCCATACTTATACTTTTTATGGTACATGTCCATAGTTATACTTACTGGGGTACTGTCCCTACTTTATACTTATACTTATTTGGGTACATGTCCATCAGTTATACTTACTGGTAGGTACATGTCCAGTAGGTTATACTTACTGGGTGCATGTCCATACTTATACTTACTGGGTACATGTCCATACTTATACTTAAAGGGTGCATGTCCATTACATTATTACTTACTGGTGCATGTCCATACTTATTGGGTACATGTTCTTAAACCTATTTTTGGACGAGATAATAAT